>PVJA010011840.1:0-10622 GCA_004027025.1 Myocastor coypus
CAATTTTACATTATATAGTTATAAATGTTTATATTCCTAAATGGTTTCCAAGGTAATCATTACCACATACTCTATAACAATTGTGTGCATAAAGCTATGGCTTGTGCATAAAAAAATAAGTATTTATTTATTTATTTATTTATTGTGGGACCAGGGTTCAAACTCACAACCTTGCACTTACCAGGCAGGCACTTGTGCCACTGAGCTATCTCCCCAGACTCCAAGTAATATATTTTAAAATGTATTAAATTACTCAGTTTTCCTCAGTGTTGACAAATACAAATACATAAATACAAAAGTATACTTCCGAGTTATATATAAATATTCAAATAAGAATACTTGTACCAGGCTAAGATACGAAACAAAAGAAAGCACTTAAATCTGATAGCATTCATATGATACAGAAAGGAAAGAGGACACCACCATATACTAATATCTAACTAGTTAGAAATTTAATTTGTCTTCTTTCTGTGCTGGTTACTTTCATCCCAAGTGTCTAACCCCCTGTGCCCTATTCTGTGCTTGGGAGGCTCACTTTCTAGATTGTAGGCCTTGGACTTCCTTGCTGGCACAATTCCGTCCCTCTTGATTAAAAGCATGGAAGGTAGTATTTCTCCTCTGCATCCCAATTTGAGCACCTTGCTGGTCCCTACACTGTCCATTCTGCTAGCCTGCTCTTCATAAAAGTCCCTTATTTGAGCCAGCTGAGTGGGATTCTATTTCCTGGTACAACTCAGATTAGGCTGGTGGTAACATTTGTAGGACCCAGAGTAAGATAGCTGGAGTCCTCCAAGTATCACCCAAGTACAGTTAGCCCTCTGTTTCCATTGGTTCCTCCTCTGAAGATTCAATCAATAAATGGTAAAGAATCACAGGCTTCTGATGGCTTTATCTGACTGAACATGTACATACCTTTTTCCTGTCATTATTTCGTAAATTACAGCATAACAACTATTTCATTGTATTTACATTGTTTTATGTATCATAAGTCATCTAGAAATTATTTAAAGGATACAGGAGGGTAAGTGCAGGATCTATGCATGTGCTGTACCATTTTATTTAAGGGACTTGAGCATTTGTGGATTTTGGTCGCTATTAAGGGACCCTGAGCCAATCCTCCTCAGATACTGATGGGCAAAACTGTATTTAAAAGTTATAAATCTGGCTGGTGAACCATTAATTTAAAAATATGTTGTCTCTCTCCATTGTGTGAAACACATCTCATAATAATCTGTAAGGCTAGACATAGATGTAGAATTCTTAGACTTATAAGAGTTCTATGTAGAAGGTGGATATGGTGGCATACAATTGTAATCCCAGCACATAAGCAACTGAAGCAGGAAAACAGTGAGTTCAAGGCCAGCCAACAGTATATAATGGAACTGTCTCACAAAAAAAAAGAAAGAAAGAAAGAGAGAAGAGAGGAGAGGAGAGGAGAGGAGAGGAGAGAAGAGAGAAGAGAAAAGAGAAGAAAAGAAAAAAAAAAAAAAAAGAACTTTATGTAGAGACCTGAAGGCACTGGGAGAGCTGTTGTGTGGCCCTCTGTCCCCAGGCCGCAAGCATCCCCACTCTGGTCTATGTCTTGTTCCAGTTTCCTCAGCTATCTCCACATGGGTGCAGATGCCCTGGCTCACCTTCCCATTCAGGCACACCCCCAAGTGGGGGGTGGGTCAGAGGGAGCACAGTTTGGGGGCATAGTTAACAGAAGAGGGTCACACAAGCAGTCACTGGACATGAACCCAGAGACATATGGGCTGGAAACTAAGGTTCAGGTAGCCAGCGCTGGGCAGAAGAAGAGAGTTTTATGGGCTCCCAAGAGATGTGCTTACTTGGCCCTCTGGCCTTGGGTGCAACACAGCCAGAGAGAAGGCCAGACCTGTGCCCTAAAGCAAGGGCCCTGGATAGGGTCTCCTCTGCCTGGAGTATAAACTTCTTTCTAACAGAGCCTACTACTTAATCAAAAAAGAGATCAGGGCAGGAGACTGTAGAATATTCTGAAGCATTGGATATAACAGGTTTGAGTTAGAAAATTCACTATATTTTTTCACCAAATTAAACTCACCTTGTTCAGTGGAAGGAACCACTCTTGACAACATGGATCGTAAAACAGACAGTGGTGCAATAAGAAGAACAAACGGCACTCTGACTGTAACAGAAATGACTGGATAAATAATCAGGTAATGCTAGTTCAGCACACTAATGCCAGATTTATGTGAACGATAGTCTGTCCAAACATTTCATTTCCTATGAACATCCTAACTTATTGCCTGTACAGATCAAATTAATTGTAGAGTTCTGCTTACAAGTAGAGTATGGATATTTGAAAGTTATGCTGGGATTCTTATTTCAGCACTAACAACAAATATTCATGGAAGTTTTAGGTTGAGATCTATATAATCTCCCAATTGAAACTGGCTTGCCCATTCCTTTGATGACAAATTAACCTCTTATTTAGCAAATTATGAATATTAATTAGGTTTTCTTGACTGTTTTTGTTCTTAACATTTTCAGGGTTACATTCTTTCATGGATTTGCTTATTGGTAAGCTAGCTCTTTACCATCTTGCTGTTCATCTTGCAGCTGGATAACTTCATGAGCACAAAGCTGCCTCTCTGTTCAGAGGTTATGACTGTTAATAGGAGCATTTTTAATTATGTCATAAACTGAGGATAGATTACATTGGCAGGCCATTCAAAGTCTTCAAAGTATTTTCACATATATTAACCTCAATGGGCTTAGCCGTTCGGAAGCCCCACATTTGTTGACTAGAAGGCACTGTGCTCAGTGCTCTCATCATCTCATGTTGCTTACAAGCCTCTGAACGAGAAAACGAGGGCTCAGAGGAATCCAGTAATTTGCCTAAGGTTACTTTGTGCCTTTGGTGGGGATTAAGGCTCACTGGTCACAGTGCTTCCCTGCAGGGCAGCAGGGACTGATCGCTTCATCAGAGAAAGGCCTAAACTGAATCATTCCCTGAGTCCCACTTGACAGTTTCATTGTCCCTTTCAGTGTAAGACGTCATTCAATCTCGACAAAAAAATGTTATGAGACACACAGTCAAGGAAGCAGTCCAGTGTGCCAGACAGCAATTTATTACAAGCCAAGTCATGCAGTGACTCCCTGATAGCTCTAGGTGCAAACTTGCCTTAAACAACTTTCTAGCTGGGCATGAATGGTTCATGCTGGTAATCCCAGCAGTCTGGAGGCTGAGGCAGGAGGATCATTGTGAGGTCAAGGCCAGCCTGAATTACTTAGTGAGACCCTGTCTCAAAAAGATTTACAAAGGGGGCTGGGGAAATAGTTCAGTAGAATAAGTGCATGTCTGGAAAGCACAGGGGCCTGAGTTCAATGCCTAGTCCTGGAAAAAGAAACAAAAAAAAAAAAAACCCTTTTCTTTCTGAGGAGAGTCTAAGAGATACTTTTCTTGGTGTTAACAGGGACAGGGCCATCAGAGCAAACCCAGAGCACTTCCTGCTGCCTTCATTTCTTTGTTCATGATGTCTGATGTAATGTAAGCTTCATAGCAGTACTGTCTACTTAGGTTGTAACCTGTTATTATACAGTGAAATTACTTTGGTGAAGCACATCCCAAATATTTTTGAAACACAGTATGACAAATATCAAAAGATACTGGAAAAAAAAGTCCCAGAATTTTCTTCTTAAATATATTCAACGAATATAAATTTTTCTTATATCTTTTGGGCATATTTTGTTTAACTGTCCTAAATATTTTCTGGAGGTAATCTATGGAGCAGCATTATATGAAATGTTCACTTCAGTAACAGTTATATTGAAGAACTGATTCACATGAAGAATGCTCCTCAAAACAATTTTTGTTGCACATGTGGAAAGTTGTGGTTTTTCAGGAATTTTGTTTTTTCAGCAAATTTGACTTTCAGCTTCTGACTTTTTACATCTAATAAACTAGAGTAAGTTAAATAGAGTTTTACATGTAAGATTCTCTCCTAGAAGACCAAATTCATTTTATATAAAAGAAAAGACATAGTTCTGAGGCTTCAGTTGTAACTCACCTAAAAACATCAACAGCGTAGTTTTGGCAAAAGCAGTCATAACTAGTCCTGCCATGGTGGTAAAAATTCCAATGAAGGCAATATAAATATCTTCCATGCAATAAGAAAAAAGCCGTATTCCAAGGAAACTACTGAAAAAGGAGACGCTACCCAAAGCTGATCCATACCCTATAAGAACTTCATTCCAGCAGAGTGGGGAACCCAATTCATAAATAATAAGAACTGGAAATATGCCAATTATCACAAAAAAATAAACGACCATTGTAAAAAGTAACAAACACAGCAAAGACCGCTGCTTACCAGAAGCATTTTTAAAAAGCATGTAAGTTCGCTGAAACTGGCTCTTAAAGCTTTCAGAACATGACATAGTAGCATTCTGAGTTGAGGACTCCTTTACTGAATCACCAAGGAAAAATATGATAAAGACCAAATTAATAGCAAGAGCTATAACGATAATTAAAAATGACCACACAAAACCCAGATGTCTAATAAAGTAGCCAGATGACAACCCTGTTAATCCAGAAACAATTCCAACCACACAGTCAACTACAGCTATTCGAATTGTTGTTTGCTTGTCTTCTTTACACTGATCAACTACATAGGCAAAACAAGCTGACCAAAATGTGTTGAAATTCCCAAAAAAAGCACACAAAAAAGTAGAGGCTATCAAAAGCTTGATTGGAAAAGCAAAATAGCAAAGCAAACACAGCCAAGCATTAGTGACAAGAATACCAATAGAAGATAAAATCATAGGGAATTTTCGTCCACGCTGATCACTACTAGACAAAAGAAAGAATGTAGACACCAAAGCAGGAATTAACCCACTCATCTCCATCTGCAGACTAAAGAGAGATGCTTTTTTCTGAACTTCCTGTAAAGAAATAAAAAGAAGACAATGGATTTACAAAGGTTATACAATGTCTACAAAAAATCACAATGCATACTTTTCTTGATATTGCTAGTAGGTCAAGGGTGGAGAATCTCTGGTGCATGGGAGGGACCTGATATGGCATTCAAGTGCATACAATGAAGATTTGAAATCATAAAAGGAAAAAATATATGTACAATATACTCCAAGGTTTCCAGTACTGGCTAGAGAATGGTTTTCCTTCCTTCTAGGAACAGTTTGCACAGAAATCATGACCTCTTCCCTAAACTAACAGCAGTAGCCTTTCTTGAGATAGGTCTTCCTGCCTAGGTTATGGGACAGGGACTACCTCATACACACACCAGGCTTGGTAGCTCTCTATTTATTTAGGCAGATCTCTGTTGCCATTTTTACATGCGTCTCCACAAGTAGATTTGTGAGAAACTTATTCCTTTATTTATTAAACTTAAAAATAAGACAAATTCCAAGAGGACAATATTAAAGCCTGCCACAAACTTAAGAGTAGGATGAACATAACTTCTTAGAACCAAATTAATGGGGACCAAGAAGCACATACACACAGATAGGGCGCTGTGACAAACTGTTGTGTTGGTCATTTGATGGAAAGAATTTTAGATGATATTAAAACATCTGCTTGCCACTTTTTATTTTCCAAATATATTTTTAAATTTTTAAATTAATTTATAGATGTCTCTAGTACATGACCTTTACATTCCTTGTGATGAATTGGTACATATACTTAACACATCTTAATTATTTTACTCAGCCTTTTTCCTTCCCATTCCATCTCTTGATCTCCTTCCCTCTGAGAAAGACCTAGCTGCCTACTTTCTACGATTTTTTTAATATTTTGCTCTTTATTTATACTTGGGTTTCTCATACAAAAGTAGCTATGTACCACTTAAGTTTATGTCTAATTAATTTCACTCCATATTATGATCTCAAAGCATATGCATTTTTTATGACTCAATTTATCTGTCTTTATGGCAGAGTAGTGCCTTATTGTGTGTAAATCTATTTACTTTGTCCATACATCTATTGGACATATAGGTTTTCTTCAAGGTTTATCTATTATGAATTGTACTGCTATAAACATGTGTATGCTTGGATCACTGTAATATGATATCTTTAACTGTTTCAGGAAGATGCCTAGAAGAATAGCTGGGTCAAGTGGAATGTCTAGTTTCAGGGTTTTTTTTTTTTTTTTTTTTTTTTTTCTTTGAGGAATCTCCACAATGGTTGTACTAATTTACATTCTCAGCAACTGTGTAGAATATGTTTTTTTTTTTTTTTTTTTTTTTCCCCTACAGCCTCACCAGTATTTCATGATGACAGCCATTCTTTCTGGGGCGAGATGGAATCTCAGTCGTGCTTTAGTTTGTATTGCTCCAATGGCCAGGGATGTTGAGCATGTCTTCATGTAAACTTTAAAAAAAGTCTTTTATTTGGTACAGGGTCTTGCTACACAGCTGAAACTCATGGTGATCCTCCTGTCTCAACCTCCCCAGCACTGGGATTACAGATGTGTGCTACCACACCTGGGTTCTGGGGTTGACATAGCATGCAGTACCAGAGATCGAACTTCAGACAGTGCACTTGCCAGGCAGGCACTTAGACAACTGAGCTATCTCCCCAGTCCTGTCTTCATGTAAACTTACTGATCACTTGCATTTATTTCTTTGTGAGGTGTCTATCCTAGTGATAGTGAACCCGTTAGAGATGAGCACCCCATACAACCCAAAACTTCTTTATCATGAAGTTCCAACCCTAAAATTAAACCCAAATGCTTCCGTTTTAGTTTAGGAAAAAAATAACTCATACATTAACATCTTTTGTTTCAAAAAGAAAAAACAACACTGATGCCATTGGTTCACCACCACTGGTTTATTCATTTCACTTTCCCATTTTTTATGTCTTTATTTTGGAGATCTAACTTTTGGAGATCTAACTTGGAGATCCCATTTTTATAATGAGAAATGCTACATGCACTAAAAAGTTTTTTCATGTACTACTTGAAAGCAGCCTAAGCAATTGATGAACTATAAAAATAACAACTACAGCCTTCTCTACAATCTGATCCACAGGAAGGCAAGGACTCTGTTGCCTTCACCATGCTTTTAGCAGCCCTGAGATCAGTGCTAGGCTCAGGGTACATTCATAATAGATACTGTGTGAAGCATAAAGTAAAGTAAGCCTTCTGTTCCTTGCTCGCTATGCAAGAGCCTAACCAAGTTATTTATCTCAACAGCCTCTTTACCTGACAGGTGGGGTAATAATAATCCTTATTTCGTAGGCCATGAGAGGGTCAAATTTGAAAGAAACACAAAGTGTTTGATACAAGGCATAGTCAGTACTCAATCAGTTTTATCTGCTCCATTTTTATTAGGTTAGACTTGCGAGGCAGATATCTGTATCTCCTGCAGATATAGTAGCCATCAAGTAAATACTTATTGAATAAAAAAGTATTTTTAAAGTTCAGAAGTATTATCTTATAATCTTCTTCTCAACCAGATGTTCTAGTTTAGGGTCCTTTCCCCTATTTGTAACCCTTTACCCAAGTCCTATCTCCTCTATTGATTAACCTTCCTGATCCAATCTTGTATAATATCTCTTCATATCTATGTTTTTAAGTATAAAAGTTAACAAGGACAAAAGCTTATTTCCATCACAAATCACAGTTGACAGATAAGAAACAAGTGGTGTATGTGTCTTTCTTTGCTTTTCAACTGGGGACTGGACCAAAGACCTTCATACTAAGCCACATGCACACCCTAAGCTTTGTAAAATTTTTGACACAGGATCTTGTGTCAAATTCACTAAATTGCTCAGGCTGGCCTTGAGCTTCTGATTTTACTGCTCCAGCCTCCCAGAGTGCTGGTATTTCAGGGGCACACCCACTTGTCTGGCTATGTGTATATTTCTTTTTTTTTTTGCTCGTTATTAACTTTATTGAATATCAGTAGTAATTATATATCAAGTTAAAATATAGACTAATATGAAAATGTAAAAGGTGTAGAATGTTGACAGTGAACTTTAGAAAAATATTTCTGAAATGAATATATAAGATTAATAATGAATTGCACATTGTAAAAAATTATTTACAAACTTAAATGAATATAACAATAAAAATTGTCTAAGATAAACATGATGAAGAGTTTACAGACAAATCATATAATAGTTCACTTTGTGCCCAAGTCAAGAAACATATACTCATATAATTAGAATATGTGTGCATTTCAAACACTGGAGAATTACAGTTGCATATTATAGAGGTAGACAGAGATTTTTAAAAATGCTTTCAATCTAAGATTAGTGCAATGTACTGAGACAAGGATAAAGGCAAGCAGTATAAGTTTTAAAGAGGGACATTTCGTAGGGTGAAATCTGTATACTAACTCTGGCTGAGTAGAAAATATCCCATGTCATTTTCATAAGTAGCAAACTGCCAGTAATAGGGATTTGTGTTAGTTATTGAAAGACTTATAACCAAAGTTCAGAAAAAAAATAACCCCACAATCTGGGTTTTCTCTCTCAAATAGCAAAGTCAGAAAAAAGCAGAATGCCACTACCAAATAATTCCTTTAAAATTAATCATTTGACAGGGGAGGGGAAAGTAAACTTACAAATAACTTCCCCTACGTAAGTCAACAAACAATCCTAGAAGTCCTTCTCCCTTTTCTCTCTAGCAAGAATTTCCCTGCCACAACCTTAACATTTTGTTAAGGGTCCTTTTGAGCTTAATATCATTGTCTAGGAGAAGTTTGTGTTTGAAGATGGGCAAAGTAGGTGAAGTCAACGGTAAGGTATTCATGAGTACATATACATGTGTATATTAATGGCAAATGGGTTAAAAGACTTGCATTATTATGTAAACTTTCAAAAGGTCTAAGAAAGAGTGAGAGAGCTCAGTTTATTACTGTCTGTATCCTAAAATTCATAATATTTGGCATTGTAATGCATAACTATGTGCATGCACTGTTATATAAGAAGGATATATAAATATGGTAACAACTCTACTATCATAACAGGTACTATCCCCTCACACACAGTTGCTCTTCCAAGCATAAGAAAGCAAACTGAGCTGAAGAAAGTGTCTATTTTAATTATTTATTTTATTAAGGACTTCCCCAGTGCTGTGACATTTTTGCTTTTTATGGTATAAGAACTGTATATAGAGACTGGGCATGGTGGCATGCACCTGTAATCCCATCACTTGGGAGGCTGGAAATAGGAGGATCACTATGAGTCTAATCTGTGTAGTGAGACCCTACAGACACTATACTAAATACATAAAAAAAAATTTAAAAAATTTTTAAAAAAACTATTCACATGCTAAGTATGGTGTACACCCCTGTAATCCCCATGCCCTGGGAGGCAGACACAGGAGGACTGTAAGCATGAGCCTGGCCTGGGCAGTTTAAGAAGAATTTTTCTCAAAACAAAACAACATAAAATAGGTCTGGGGGTGGTAGTAGAAAGGCCCTAGGTTCAATTTCCAAGTACTGAGAAAAACTAACCGTCCACAAGCCCCTCCCAAGTTCTGACTCATTTTGGAGAACAACTGTCCAGAGCCCATCCAGCAGCGCTGTGTGCTAGAGGCAAGCTGAGGGACGGGAAACACTGCTGTTGGATGGGGCTGAGGATGTCTATCAAACTGACAGAGCAGGGACAGGATGGTGAAGAAGCCAGAAGGAAGTGCTGAAGGTGATGGTACTTTCTCAGCAAAAATGTCCTTTTTTGAAAAGGTGAATGGTCACCCCATGCATCCCAGCTCTGGGTGGGGGTAGGTTCTGGACCCCCACTCTGAGAAAAAAAAGAAACCCAACTTTGCCGGGACAGATCTAGAGGAGTAGTGTGTTCTCTTAAATATCAATCCAGTTTAAAACAATAATGAAAAACAGTCCACTTTCAAAGATTGGGTCCAAATCTTTGAAGTGAATCACTGCTCTGGGCAGTGGAAGGCTCCCAGAGGCTGGACCAGACCAGGTGGGGTGGAGGGCACAACATTCATCACCTGCTCAGGCAGAGGATAAGGTGCCTGGAGCAGGCCTGTCTCCCTGAGGCCCTGGAGGACTGGAGCAGCAAGTATTTTTGTCCTCTCCACCCAAATCCCTCCAAAGGGCCAAGGGGTGGGTCCACTCTTGTTTTTTGTTTTTGCCTTTTTGAGACAGGGTTTCCTTATGCAGTTCAGGCTGGCTTTGAGCTCACTTTTGTAGCCCAGGCTGGTCTCGAACTCACTGATCCTTCTGCCTCAGCCTCCCAAGTGCTGGGATTATAGGTGTGTGCCACTATGCTTAGCTCAGTGGGTCCACTCTTGGACTGGAGTGGAACAGGAGGAGAGCAAAGAACCAAGCAGCTGATGGGCCTAGGGAGCCTCCTTGTTCCCAGAAGACCATATGATAAGACATTCTCCAATGGAGATAAAATCAGTGAGGCCTTGGGTCCTTCTCTCTTTATGACCTTATGTAAGGCCAGAGCCTTACTGTCTGTGTGGCAGAAATAATCACTTCCAATAAAATTTCTCTCACAGAAATGAGAGAATGGGTCCATCAGGGGCTGTGCTAAAACAGCTGGGCCTCACCCTGGCCAGCTCTCACCTGACATTTGGGGGCACACCTTCCTTCTAGGGGCCTCGGCCTTGCCTTACTTCACATTTTCTCTCCCTGGAGCTACTGTCAGAGGTAGGGGAGGTGGCTCTATTC
>PVJA010011840.1:10722-53662 GCA_004027025.1 Myocastor coypus
GTTTGTTTTGGAGGTCCGCGGGGGGGGGGGGATTCACAAATCTGAATGCCACCATCTTTGCCTCTGAACACTGACAGGCTTCTGTGAACAAAGCTGGGGTTTGGCGGGGGGGTGGGGGGGAAGCTGACCAGGAGCCAGGAATGCCCTACATATCTAGCTCAACATTTTCTGTCCTGAGAACGAAAGTAAGTTCTTCCTACCCCAGAAATTCTCACAGATCTCAGCATGTGGGAGTTAAAGCTGATAATGCCACCAGTAGACCAGTGATAAGCCTACTCCACCAGCTGACAGACCTCGGCTCACAATCATCAGTGACAGGCCACCTTTGGGACAAGCAGATGCAGAAGGTGGGGATGGGACATATCAGTCTCCACCTACCCCTGTGCAAACCCCTTATAGCTGTTTCCAGCAGGAATTGTTTTGTGGGGGGAGAGAAAAAGAGAACCACAGAGATAAGATAGTGCTGTGACTTTCCAGCAGAAAGGACAAGAGCTAATATCACAAAGGAGAAGGAGTGAGAGAGGCAGTGACAGATGTCTCAAAACTTGGAATGAGATGAGAACTGAGAAAAGACATACGATTTGGGATTTGAAATTCGGATGGTCACCCTTAAGAGGCCAATGAATACTGCATCTTTTTTTTTTTTTTTTTTTTGTGGTATCAGGGATGGAACACAGGACCCTGCGCTTGCCAGGCAAGCAATTATTCTACTGAGCTATCTCCCTGGTCTCTACTTTCATTTAAAACTCATTTCAAATGCCCCTCCCCCTTTTATTATACTTGAGGGATACTTTCATTTCTTACCTTCTGGAATGCAGTAAGTGTGCTGCTTTCGTTTTGGTCGCACTCAGAAATATTGTTATTAAATGCAAAACTGTAGTTGCCTGTTTCTTCCCATATTCTCTTATACACGTACTGTGTTGTCAGTGGGGTGGCCAAACTCACAGCAAATGCCCTAAGGACAACGGCAGGTTCGATAAATGAAATTTTCATGTTGCTTGTGTCGGTAGCTTTTTTTTTCTATGAAAAAAGAAAGAAAAGCAATGTGTTGCACTCCAATCCCAGTGGCTAGGTTTTTCAAAGATGGGGAAGTCAGAACAATTTGTGGGCTGAACATAAACCAAACAGAAAAGCTGTGACTACTTCCTAGGAAGATAATTTTACTTTGGATCTACAACTCTAAACCCGAGACTGTCAGCACTTCTCATTTTAAAAGTTGAAACTCTTAAGATTGAAGTCACCTTTAAGATGATGCTTGGCGATCATCTTACTAAGTGCTCACCATCCAGCAGTCACTCCGAGTTTTCACCTCACCCATTACCAGTTGGTTTTCGGAAAATAAAACAATGAAGTTCCTTTTAAGTCACAAAAGTTACGCAACTGCTGGTGTTATTCTGCTGCGTGTTAACAGGCAGGGAGGAGCCTTTTTAAAAAGCTCCCAATCAGAAGATGTTTTTGTTTTGCTCTGTTCTTAAACTCACCTACGATTAGTCTTGCTGCCAGGCTAGGCGCAGGGCCGACCCTTTGAGGGCAAGCGGCTCGGATGCTCCGGCTGGGGAAGCTCCCAGGGTAGGGGCAGCCGAGGGCGCGGGGTGGGAACTGACTTTTCCGAGCAGCTCTACCCAAGACCGCACGCTGGCGGGGAAACTCTGACCCTATTTTAAGGCAAAACCGAGGCAAGCGCCCTTCCAGGGTCCAGAGTGACACCTGCGACCTTGACCTTCGCTGCGCTGTCCGCGGCTCTGAGCTGCCCCGCGATGAAGGTCTCACTCTGCTCCGAGCTTGCCGGCTCCGTCCGCTTTAGGTGAATGCGCAGCCCCGCTCCGCGCCGTGACTCCACTGCTGCCAGCGGAGCTAAGCAGCCAGAGCTGAGCAGCCGGGGACGACGACCCGGCGGCCGCTGCTTACGCTGCCGCCCCCGGTCTCCCGCGATTGGGCTCTGCGGCCGGTGCCCTGCGGCGATTGGTCCTTGAGACCATCAGTCCCACGTGTCCCCCACCCTCCGGAGGCCTGCGGCAGTCACAAAAGTAGCTGTGCGCGGCCGCGTCCTGTAGCATCCCGGTTTGCTGAACAAGTGAGTGTGTGTGTGTGTGTGTGTGTGTGTGTGTGTGTGTGTGTGTTGGAGGGAGTGTTGTGGGTGCCTGTAAAAAGGAGACACAAGGGAGCATGTTCTTGACAAAGATCCCTGGGTTGAATGTGGCTTTTACCAGTGGTGGCTTGGACAAATTTTGAAATCTCTGTGAACCTGCATTTCTTTATCTACTTTGCAGGGTTAGTAAGCCTTATAGAGTTGCTGTAATTAAATCTTTATCGTGCATCACAGCACAGCTCCTAGGTGTGGTTGGTCAGTGACCTCCTGAAGGATGTTCAAGGGCCCTCACACACAAAGCAGGAGCACACCTGTAGGGCTGGGATATTTTTTGCCGCAAGGAGGATGCATACACCGGGAACCATGGGCTATCTAAGCAAGAGAGCCAGAATTTATTATTATGGACACATTTTCAGTGAGTTGGGGAAGAGTTCAACAAAGTAAGGTCTTACTCTGAAGTGGTTGCTATCAGAAAGTAGGGGCAGTTCTGCGGTTTGGTATCCTAATAAATCTTATCTAGAAGGAGTCAGTAATACTATTCATTTTGTGTTCGGGCTTTGTCTGTTTAAGCAAGGTTGTAGAGTGGACTTGTTTTTGTCCCCAACGTGGCCCAGAATAGCCTTGTTCAAACAATGGTGAGTGAACTTTTAAAGCAGAATATATTTGAGAGAAAGAACACTTTTATCTGAGAGACAGAGGGAGAGAGAGAGGGAGAGAGAGAGAGAGAGAGAGAGACAGAGACAGAGACAGAGACAGAGACAGAGACAGACAGACAGAAGGGGTCCAGGTTGGTTGCTCTGTGAAATTTTTGATCAACACAACACCATGGTCTAGAAAAATCCACAGCTTGTAGATCTGACAGTTCTAGGACAGAGCCACTCTTTCTTCCTCTATATTCAATAAATGATAAATGTTACCAAATGTTGGGGATTTTGATCTGAATCTTATTGGTGATTCATAACTTTAAACTTAACCTCTTCTCAGTTTCTTAAGATAAGCATTTATGAAGCACTTATCACATGTTTCAAATAGTGGAGCATGAATATTGAAAAGGAATATGGCAATAAGTATGATCTGTTTCCTAGGAAGTCATTTTATTTTTTTCATAATAGTTTATTTTTTATATTTTAAAGAATACCTAATGATAAAAAATTAGAAATGATACAAAATTTTGTTAAGCAATTAGGAGTTTGACAATGATTATTGTATTGTCTAATGTTCTCTTCAACTTGATTGTTTAGGTTACCAAGTATAAACCTGTAAAGTTGGTAAGAAAAAAAAGTAATAAAAAGAAAAATAAATAACTTTAAAACATTTAATCTTTAACTACTCCTTTCAATAAACCAGCAGAAATAAGCAGTACAATTATCCAAACTATCCCGTATAAATGCATGAATAAATCATTTCATTTTTTCTCTTTTGTCCTTTTCTTCATCCCAATTTTTCCTTCCCATTTAACAGATTCTTTCCGTTTTACAGTATCTATTGTGACTTTCAGATTCTATTTACTCTTTCAGGTTCTCATACTCATGAGATGACACAATGTTTGTATATACAGGTCTGATTTATTTCACTTAGGAGTACAATCTCTAGTTATATACACCTATAAAAAGCCTCAAATGTATCTTTGTATAATGAAATAATACTCCATTTTGTAAAAATACCACCTCTTTTTTTTTTTTTTCCATTCTTCAATTGATGGGTATTTGGGTTGTTTGCAAGATTTAGCTATAGTGAATTGGGCTGCTGTAAATGTGGGTGCACATGTATCACTGTGATATGATGGTTTCAGTTCTTTTGGAAAAATATCTATGAGGGGAATAGCTGGCTTGAATTGAACCACCAATCCTGGATTTTTGTTGAATGTCCATACAGATTTCCATAGTGGCTGTACTTTTTTCTCCACAGTATCTCCAGCATTTGTTACTGGTTGATTTCTTGATGATTTTCATTCTTGCTGGTATAAGATGGAATCTCAACATTGTTTTAATTTTCATCTCTTGAATGATCAATGAAAATAAGCAGGCAATAACCTGTGAAAATTATAAGGCATTGTATAGTGTTATTTTAAAATTTTTGATCTTTTTGAAATGGGTCTTGTTATGCAGTTCAGGCTGGCCTTGAGCTCATTTTGTAGCCCAAGCTGGACTTGAACTTGCAAGGATCGTTGTGCTTCAGCCTCTCAAGTGCTGGGGTTACAAGTGTGAGGCACCACACCTGATCTTAGTCATTATTAACAAAAGAACATCAATTTTGTGTTAGCTGAATCTCTAAATATTTTGGCTCACTAGTACCTTTTGTTAACTGTCTTTATCATCAAAAGTAAAATGATCACTTCAGTGGCTTGGCTCATGTCAAATCAGGAAGGGCAAGGTCCTGACCTCAATGAGTATGATGGACCTGATACCAGTTCTTAGAGATGTATCCCAAAAATGAGATAGGTTACTTCTGCTCCCACTTCATTGAGTAGAGTAAGTCACAGGACCACCCAGAGAAGGGCAATCCTATCACGTACTAAAAAAGGAAGAAGTAATAATGATGCATAGCTCTAACAACTTCCATGTTCCTAGGCTATAATTTTTTCTGAAGTCAAGTAGAAGGAAAAGACATCTGGAAGTTCTCCTTTTTGGGGGGCAGAAAGAGTTAGTATCCATTAGACATCCATACTTTGCTCTCCCTGCTTTTCTACATGAAGAAAAGAGCCAGGTATTCTTCACACGTTTTACTACTCATCTATCTCTCTGAGGACCACTTTTAGATAGCTTTTTTTTTTTTTGCTGGCCAGCTCAGCCCACCCTGGGGGCAGGACTGGCATAGCATATGGTGCCTGAGATTGACTGTGGTTGCTGTGCGCTTGCCTAAAGCAGGCCCTTTAGACCACTGAGCTATCTCACCAGCTGTAGATAGGTATTTTGTTTTCATACGTGTAAATTAAGTAAGTCTCTATTGACTGGTCAATTAGAATTTGTTGTTCTGCCAGGCACTTGAGTAAAACAAAAGAAATCAAGATATTGTACTCATCAAAGATGTTTACCTTTAAAAAAAAATGTATTTGGTATAAGGTCTCACTAAGCTCAGACTCATAGTGATCCTTCTGTTTTCAGCCTGCCCAGCTCTGGGATTACAGGCATGTGCCACCACATCCAGTCTCAGTGGCCTGTTCAGCACACCCAATGGCAGGGTTGGCATGATATGTGGTGCCAGGATCCCTGTGTGCTTGCCTAAGCAGGCGCTTTAGTCTGCTGATCTATCTCACCAGCCCAAAATGTTTACCTTGATCAGACAAGAAAAGATATAGATATGTATATGAAGGGAGATGATTCTTAGACTAAGTATCTGAAGATAATTAGATAGCTAGCCCCATTCATCAACTCTTGTTGTTCTTCACAAACTCAGGCTGTCTTCCTTCCAAGACTCAAAAGAAACTGAAAATAAGGGCTAGATGTGTGAGAAAGGATGGCTCTTCACTAGGTACAAATTTTCTGGCAGTGTTTCTGAAACATGAGTTAACAGGTATATCTTAAAGGCAGGAGCTTCCAGGAAGATTTCAATATTTTATGTTTAGGTGCCAATGACCAAGATATTTTAATATAAACACATTACAAATTGTCTTGTAATCAAGTACTGACATTTGATTTTAGTGTCAGTGTTTGTGCTTCTGCTCTTTTTTTTTTTTTTTTACATTGGGTCCAAGCAGGAGTACTGTAATATGTCAGATTAATGAAAAGAGAAGTAGAATAAATGAATGGGTGATATGCTCATGCTAACCAAGGATTAAGCAATGTCATGTTCAAGAGAAATTTTCATAGTATTCTAATAAAAATTGATATAGAGTTGTCCTGTCTGAACATGAATAACAGAGACACAAGAGGTGATCCTTAAATAAAAAGTGAATACTTAAATAAAAATGGATTACAATAAAAGACATTGTCATTAATTTCTCTCAAAATATGTCTCTTTACTTTAAGCATAGTTACCCCATTGTTTTGCCACTTTCTGAGGCAGATCTGGAAGTCCTCTTCCATGAATGTCATTACAAGATATGCTAAAAAAATATAGTGAGTGTGGTGGCCAATGCTGTTCAACAGAAATACAGGTTCATAAAAGCGTAGTATCCCTAACCACATGATTCATCAGATCAGTTGCCATGTAACTTTTGGCTTTTCCCCCAAATCAAAATTACCCTGAAAGGAAATTTTAAGACCTGTAGATTGCGGCTGCCACCATAGTGCAATTAAGGACTCAAAAGAGGACTTCTTGAATTGCTTCAGAAAGTGACAAGAACGAGGGTATATGTATGTTCAAAGTAAAAGCATTTTGAGGGGGATTAATGGTAATGTGTCTTTTATGGTAATCAGTTTTTAAAATGTAAACACTCACCATATGTTTCAGTCACGTGTATTAAACTCAAAAGATCTCGTATGTGGTGGGCAGTGGCATATTCAAGAGGAAGAAGCCAAAATGGAACGCAACTGCTATGAAATTTTGTTTTAGGAAGAATATGGTTTTCTCATTTCTGATAAAATAATGTGTGCTGAAAAAAATGTCAGTCACAGCAATCACTGCTTAGGAGGTAATTTTCAATATAGTGTTGATCAGAGTCCAGCATATTTCACCTCCCAGCACAAATTGTTGTGGATATATATATATATATATATATATATATATATATATATATATATATTTAGTATGGGGTCTACATGGTCTCACTACGCAGATTGGATTTGTAGTAATTCTTCTTATTTTTCAGCCTTCCAAGTGCTGGAACTACAAACACACATCACCATGCCCAGTCTCATTTGCCATTCAGCGCACCCCAGGGGCAGGGCCGGCAGAGCAGCACCAATTGCTGAAAGGAGACATAATGTCATCTTATGGTATTACCTAATAATTTGCCAAAAGAGACTTTAATAGGTCTAACTTAGGTAAGAAATTAGCAACCTTGTCTTTCTTGACCCATGGTGCACTGGGCATTTGGGGATTATTCCTTCCTTCTTCCTAGAGACCGTTATCAGACCCCATCATTTTGCTCCCCTGGAGAAGGAGGGTTTCTCCTTGGTGTTCTCTGTGAGCTTGCTTCTCAAATGCTGCTAATCCCCAGGCTCCGCCTCAGTTCTCTTCTGAGTCTCACAGTCTTATCTGGATATGATACCACAAATGTGCACCCACTCCTATGTCTCTTCCTTAAGCCTACCCTCTTCTCTTGGATCTGACACTCAGTGCTTCAACTGAGTTATAAGCTGACAAGTCCTTATTCAAAGTATTTCAGATTTCAGATGGTTTTTGAGATGTGCAGTAATTGAGTGTATTTTATAAACAGAACATCCTTAGTCCAAAAAATCTAAAAGTTTTTGAGCATTATATTAGAGTTCAAAAAGTTAGGGATTTTGGAGCACTTTAGATTAGGGATACTTAACTTGTAACTTTTTTTTTCCTCAATCTGTACATTTTAAATATCCAAAGCAAGCTGAGCATGGTAGAGCAAACCTGTAGTCCCAGAACTCAGGCAGATTGAGATAGAGGTTCACAAATTTGGATGCAGTCTGGGTTAATTTAACTACCTAGTGTGACTGTCTCAAAAATTAAAAAAAAAAAAAGGTGAAGAATGTAATTCAGCAAGAATGCCTGTGTTTAATCCCCAGTACCAGAAGGAAAGAAAAAAAGAGATTCAAACTGATACAGTTTTCCTCATAAATGTGATATTCTTTTGCAATCTCATTTAATCTTTGACTTCTTGGTCATTACAGACATCATTAATATTTTATATCGTAAGAATAATTACTAGGCTGGGGAGATAGCTCGGTGGTCTAAGTGCTTCCCTGGAAACCAGAAGGACCTGGGTTGAACCTCTGTACTGCATTCTATGCTGGACCTGCCCTGGGTGTGCTCTGCCTGCCACTTAAACTGAGCATGGTGGTGCATGCCTGTAATCCCAGTGCTTGGAAGGCTGAAACAGGAGGATCACTAGGAGTCCAAGCTGCTTAGCAAGACCCTGTGCCATATAAGTAAGTAAATAAATAAATAAATAGCATTATCTGTACTTGTTTTTGGTATGTTGTGATAAGGCAGGGGTCCCCTGATCTTGGCATATTTACATAGAATAGTTCTCTTTTGATTTGGCTAAGGGATGGGGTAGAGGATTACACCTTGCCATTACTCCATTAGTAAGTGAAATTTTCAAGTTGCTGCAGAAGAGATGGGAAAATTTGCAGAAAAATGAGAGTCAGGTAAGAACAGAGTGAAGAGAT
Organism: Myocastor coypus; assembly: GCA_004027025.1. Taxonomy (NCBI): domain Eukaryota; kingdom Metazoa; phylum Chordata; class Mammalia; order Rodentia; family Myocastoridae; genus Myocastor; species Myocastor coypus. Next base: position 19,060 of record PVJA010011840.1, read on the forward strand.
CCACAGCCTCAGACTGTGGGGTTCTTTTAAGAGAAATAACTAATTAACTGTAAGTGAAACTCACTAGAGCTCTAACCAGGAACCTTATGTCCCATGTGGTGAAGTAACCATTGAAAGGACCTTTATACCTGAGAGCTGAGCTTCTTGTCTGTCAGCTTCACCAAAGCAGAAGAAGGAACCTGAGGCAAAGCTACAAGACTTATCAGTTTCTTTCCTGTGCAACAATAACTCACTCACTTGGACTTGGTAAACACAAGAGTTTCTGCTCTGGGATAAGAGTGCGCAGAGAACGACTTTGACTTTGCATAGCAGTGGAATGGAAGCTCAAATCTGGTTTATTTGTGTAATGATATTGTGACCATTTACATTGATGTTTATAACTGATACATATTGGCTTTTCTTTTTCATGTTTCCTACCTACTTAGTTCTCTTTCTTTCCCCTCTATTCGATTACTTGTCTTGTCTGGTAGATTCATTCTTTTGGGGTTTGTGGAATTATATTTTTGACTCTTTTGAAACTATCCTCCAACTTTTTGGAGTGCTGGCTTGATGGTCATGAATTTCTTCAGTTCTTTCTTTCTTTGTTTCTTTCTTCCTTCCTTTCTTCCTTCCTTTAAAATGTATCCGTTATTTAATTAGGTTCTTTATAGGACATTTAGAACACTCATTTATGAGGATAAATTCCATCTGTCAGAGCAAAAACAGATCTCAAGCAGCCCCAGATCTGAGGAACAGCTTTGAGTTTTGCTGAAATCTATGAATCCACTGCTTTCTGATCCACCTTGCACTGCTCTGAAATCTGGTATCTCTCTTTCTCAGAGTAGAAGTTCTCACCTTCCTAGTGTCTGGATTTCCTCAGCTTCTTCTTGTTGGAGTAAGCATCAGTGAGGTGTTTGGGGATTTTCACTTTGCTGATAACAATTTTTGTAGAGGTGGCAATGGCAAATTTTTGGTGTGTTCTCTGGAGAGGAACATGAGTATAAGAGGCCCAGTCATAAGTAGCAAGCCACTGGCCAACTGTTTCAGGAAGACTACTCCCTTGCCTCTGTGACACCTGGTGAGGATGACCAAGATGGTGCTGGGAGTGATGCTAGCTTGAAATTTCCTCACATGCTGACTGAAGGGTTTCTTGCCATGGCTCAAGAGCTTTTAGGGCACATCTTCAGTAGTATCTAGGCATTTTTTGAAGCTTAACCATCGAGATACCACCATTCCTGTCCCCACTGACTGGTTTTGTGATCATAGCAAATAAAATTTCTCCTTTTTTTCCCTCAACCTTTGATTTAGCAGCTGTGTACTTTCTCTAGTACAAAGCTTTTCTGGAACATATAGCAGATCAGGAGTATCTATCAATTTCTCTACCCAGGACAGGCTGCAGTGGAACTGCCCCTTCCTGGACTTCTTTGCTTTGCCTTATCCTTTTTACCAGTACCACTGGCAGCAGCCTTCTTTGCTTCAGTTTTTTTTTTTTCTCTGTACTGCTGGTTTCTTAATTTTTTTTGGTCCGCCATCTTGCAAGATGGGAATAAGACTCTTATTTCTTTATTAATTTTGAAAAAAATAGTTTTGTGGCATTCAACAGTCTGGGTTTGAGGATGGGGCAGTTAAGGCTTGAAATACTTCACTCCAAACTCTCCTTGACTAAGAGTTTGTGTTGAGAAGTCTACCGTGATTTGGATGAAGTTTCCTTTATAGGTGATTTATTTCTTTTCTCTAACAGCTTTTAATATTATGTTCTTATGTTAATTTCTAGAATCTTATCTATGATATGACTTGATGCAGACTTTTTTATGGTCATGGCTAATTGGAGTTCTGTATGTCTCACTTATAGTCTTTCTCCATGTTTGGAAAGTTTTCTGCCCTTCTGCTAACACATTTTTATGTCCTTTGTGCTATCTCCTGACTTTTATTGATTTTGTTCAATCTTATGTTGTTCTTCTTTGCATCATCGAGAAGATGTTGAATTCATCTTTTACCGTGCCTGGATATTTTAAGAACCCTTTTCTTTTGATGATCTGAAGTCACAAACCTGTCTTCTAGATCTGATACTCTCTCCTCACATCGGTTAATTCTGCTGCATATACTTTTTTAAAAAATCATCTTTATTTTATTTTTTTTCCTGTTTCTGAACTTTTGTTTGTTTATTTATTTATTTTTATGGCTGGCTCAGCCTGCCCTGAGGGCAGGGCTGGTGCAGCATGTGGTGCCAGGGGTTGAACCGTGGTCCCTTGCAGCCACCTAAGCTTTCCTAAGCAGGCGCTTTAGACCACTAAGCCATCCTGCCGGGCCCTCTGCTGCATATACTTTCAACAGAATTTTTAATCTTCTGGATATCTGTTTGAATTCATTTTATAGAATCTATTTCTTTGCTGTTAAGAATTTATTATTTCCATCATTTTCCTAAGCTCTTTTATTATTTTTTAAAAATTGTATCTAAAGTCAATCTCAAATGTAAAACAGGCTGCTTTTTCCTCAGTATAAAGATAACTACTTATTGTTGGGATAAAATACCTTTTTTAGGAAAAATATAGAGCATTGACCTCTTGCAAGCCTGAAATTATATATCCAAACACATTGAGCTCTAAGTGACTTCACACTGTGGTCTGCTGAGTTTCTTCCTCTTATTAGAATGTCCCTCCTCTTGCCTTTCCTGCCTTGCTTAATTGTCCAGTTTGTCCTCTAGGATAAGATATTCCTTAAGCTAAAGATATCCTTTAAGTTCATCCTTTCAGACAGAGTTCAATGGCCATGGGAAGCCCTTTTGTTTTCTCTCCTTTCTCATTTTATCAGCAAGGTGCTTCCTCTGTCACAGCCCTGACCACTCTGTGTCATATTCATCTGTTTTCCTGACTATTCTGCCATATATTTAGTGTGGTTTTTGCATCTTTAGATATCACCCTTAAAAGACCCTAGTGATTAATTGGACATAGAAATGTTTTGAGAATGAGAGAATGATTAGATGAATGAAAGTTGAAACTCATATTAAAGAAGAAAATAAGTAAATGTGAGAAAGCAAACTATAACTGGAACCTCGGTCAAAAACCAGTCTAGATAACAAACAACTCTAGTTGGCTCCACTTCGCCTATGTAGAGATATAGTTTTCTAGAAGGGTATGAATCAGCGGGATGACTGGTGATAAATCATAAGAGACATAGGAAACAGCTGGTCACAGGAATGGCCCACCCAGGAAGTGAGCCTGGCATCCTTACCCTAGCAACTTTGCCTGATGCTTCTGGATTGCCAAATCCAGGCTGTGGATCTTAAGTTGATGACAAAGTCACTTATTTGTAATCCAAAACCTCAAGAGAGACTCACTCACCATGTTTGAATGTTGTCTGTAATGAAATTATGAAGGAGGGATGAGGGAAAGCCCCTGGTTTCAGTTGCTCTATTATAGAGGCTGTTCCCATGTTAACCACCCCAAGCAAGAAGCCACAATTGTGTAGAGTTTTCTTGAAGACTTCTAAGTCTGTTTTTTAGGGTTGCTGTAACAAAGTACCACAGACTGGGCTACCGGAAGAGCAGAAATTTCTGTAGACCAGAAGCTCAACATCAACCAGTTGTCACGGCTGGTTTCTTCTTGTGTGTTTTCCTTACCTTTGGTGGCTTCTGGAAATCTTTGTACCTGTTGGCTCGTAATCTCTGCCCCCATCATCACATGGGGCTCTCCCTGGGTGCCTGTATCTCTGTACCCCTCTTCCTATAACAGCATAGACATTTTGGATTGGGGCCCACCCTGGTCTAATATCAGTTTATCTTAGTACATCTACAATGAGCCTATTTCCAAATAAGAATAGGTCCTGAGGCTTTGGGCACTGGGAGTCCAAACTTCAATTTACCATTTTAGACAATAAAGTTTAACCATAACCCATTTTCTACATCTATTTTCTATGTCCTTGGTGGTTAGCAAGCATAAAGAAATGAGAGAATTTTCTAGCGAATGTGTAAACAAGAGACATTGTAAACAATGTAAAAAGACAAGAAAATGGCGCAAAATGATTTTCTTTTTACTATTAACTTGAGTCAGCAGTTCTAAAAAATATCAGGAAGTAAAATACTACCTGTCCCACATATGTTAGCTGTTTCTAACAGTAGTTTTAAAAATATGCCCACAAATTTTTCAGCATTGCTTCCTGTGGAGGTGGAGCTTGATTCCTCTCTCCTGAAGCTGGGATGAGCTTAATATTTTTCTTTGGTAAGTGAAAGCGTTAGTTCGTACATGACATACAAATACAGAGTTTGAGTTCTTTTTTTACATAGAAATTTATTCATTTTATTAGACATTTTAAGATTAAAGAAAGACATCTGTATTTGCTGGTGCACACCTATACTCCCAGCTGTTTAGAAGCCTGAACTAGAGAATCGTTTGAGCCCGACAGTTCAAAGCCTGCCCAGGCAACATAGCAAAAACCTGACTCAAAAGGAAGGGGTGGGGAGAGAAGCAAACTAATGGAGGAATCAAGTCAATAAATATCAAATTAATACGAACATTATTTTAAATTGATGCCCACTCTGGAAAACATAATGACTTAACTTTTGAGCCTCTGTCTCAAAATAAAATATGTTTAGAAAACTGGAGATCCAGCTCAGTGCAAAGGCCCTGGGTTCAATGCCTAATACTACAAAAAATTTTTTAAAAATAATTACTGGAAATAATTTTGTTTTCAGATAGGAAAGTGTGAAAAAAATGATTTGGCCAGTGGTCAAATATACTGGGTATTATTCTCTGGCTTGTTTGCATGTATGTGTGCATGATATTGAAGACTTACCCCAGGGGCTTAACACTAAGATACATCCCCCAGATCTTTTTATTTTGAGACAAGTTTTCACTAAGTCACCCTGACATGACAAAAATTTGTGATCCCCCTGCCTCAGCCTCCCTCAGTACCAGTATTACAGGTATGTGTCACTGTATGTAGCTATACCATGGCTTTTATAACATTTAAAGTTGAGACTCAAAATTTGATGAGGCAGAATAATAGTTCTAATGTGAGAAGATATTATGGCTCTTTTTAATGTTAGAGAGCTGGATCTCATAAAGAGAAATTAGATAGGGCTGGCAAGATGGTTCAGCAGTCTAAAGTGCCTACTTAGGAAAGCTTAGGCAACTGCAGGGACCAAGGTTTGATCCCCAACGCCACATGATGCACCAGCCCCACCCCCAGGGCAGGATGAGCTGGCCATAATACCAAGAGAGAGAGAGAGAGAGAGAGAGAGAGAGAGAGAGAGAGAGAGAGAGAGAGAGAGAGAGAAATTGGATGGAAAATTGATCAAACTGAGGGCCAGGGGGATAGCTCAGTAGAATAAGTGCTTGCCTGGCAAGTGCAGGGCCCTGAGTTTAATCCCTCATACAAAAAAAGAAAGAAAGAAAGAAAGAAAGAAAGAAAGAAAGAAAATTCATCAAATTTATGAAGACTTTGCGAGTATTCCTGTATGCTTGGAATATATCTGTAGGCTAAACAGAGTTGTCCCTCACGAAGAAAATTGCTATAGGGGAGAGATGGCCAATAGTAGGTACATAGCTTGTTACTTACATAGTGGTAAGTGCTGGGGGTGAAGAGGGAGGCCAGCTGCACAGGACAGGTGGACCTTCTGGGGTGGGGAGGGGCTGGAGCACATTGTAAAATCACACAGGGCGAGTAGGGAGATGTCACTGAGATTTTGCCATGCAGATGACTGGGAGAAGAATGTTGCAGATGAGCCAGAAAAGGCCAAGCCCTGCAGGGACGCATGCCCAGCCTGGAAGAGGAGAGGACAGGAGGCCACTGTGAGCAGGAAAGAGGGAGAAGGAACATGTTGTCTCAGAGGGGAATCTCTGGTGGACAATCTTCCCAACTTCCGGGGAATAAGGCTTCACTCTGAAGGGAGCTGGGATGGGTACTCCCATCATGCCTTCCAGAGCTGGATTGATAGACCCTGCCATTCCATTTGGATAGGGAATTAAAAGGAACCCTAGAAAATTGCCATTTGGGGGACTATTCACATAATCCCCTTGGCAGTCAACAGCCAGGAAGTGCCAAAGACACTATAAGACAGCCTTGAATAGATTGGACCAAGATAACGACTAAACATAACTTTAATGAAGATAAAGCAAGGAAATAAGACACCAAAAATACCTCATTGCCACCCACTACCCCATCTGAGATCCATGGCTACACAGTGAGCTGTTAGAAAAAACTGAGTTTTAACATTTGTGCATTTGCTTGTGAGGGCTACCTTAAATTACCACTGTGATAGTGGAAATCACAAAAAGTTATTTTTTCAGTCCTGGAGGCTGGAAATCCAAGATCAAGGTGTCAGCAGGCTGGGTTTCTGCTGAGGTCTCTTCCTTTGATTATTGAATAGCGCCTTCTAAAAGTAGCTTGCCAAAAAAAAAAAAAAAAAAAAAAAATACTGCTGAGTTTTAGGTTGTTCACTTTCACTTTTCCTTCTTGTGGGGAGCCGCTCACCTTCTGGAGTTACGTTCCAGGTTCTTCTCTCTTTGGCCGAAAAGTTAAGTGAAACAAGCAAAAGCGGTGGCAAAGTTTATCAGAAAAAGTAAAAGTAGAGCATGAATGAGAAACTGACTCTTCAGGGTGAGTTTGGGCTGAGGAAAAGAGGAAAGAGCAAGACCAAGGTAAGAAGCAGGGTGGATGTCCTGAGGAAAGTCACCAAAGTGGGCTTCTCGGGCCATCTCCAGCCTTATATGCTGTCCACATGTCAAGGAAACCCATGCGAACTTTACACATAGATCCTGAGAGGCAATGCTGGGATCCTGCACTTCAGGCTGATACTAGGTCTTGATCATCCTATTGTAAACTTGCTTGCTTGAGTTCTCAGAAGTCTGTGTGTAGGGCTTTGGCATCTGTTCTGCACACATGTTCTGGGATCCTGTAATGAGCAGGTCCTGCCTACTATCCCAGCCACTCTGCCACACCCTAATCTCCTATGTCATTTTGATTTGGAAAGAGCTCCTTCTCATGTGCTTTCACATGGCCTCCTGTGTTGCTTCCTCTTTCTTAAGAGACACGAGTTCTATTGGATTAGGGCCCTCCCTAATGATCTCATTTTTACTAAAATTACGTTATGAGGGCCCCCTCCAATACAGGACTTCGACCAATGAATTCCCGGCAAGCAAAATTGACTCATGATATTTTATTTATTTATTTGGTTATTTTGTTAGGTGGTTAGTTTGTTAGTGCTGGGGATCGAACTCAGGATGCTGTGCTTGCCATGCGGGCACATCAGCCACTGAACTATCTTTGTCTTCAGCACCAGTAAGCAAAACTAAGTTCATAATTATGTGTTAGATTACCTAGTGTCATTTTAGGTATTTAATATCATAAACTTTTAGAGCTGCATCTGATTTTTTTAAAGCATGCTTTTATGCATTTATTTACTTATTTACTTACATTATGGCCAGCTCAGCCTACCTTGGGGGTGGGGCTGGTGATGGGGATCAAACTGTGGTCCCTGTGGTTGCCTAAGCTTACCTAAGCAGGTGCTTTAGACTGCTGAGCTATCTCTCCAGCCCTTCATCTGATTTTTAGAAGTGTTTAAATTTAATTTCCTCTCAAAGCTAGAATCCTAGCAAGCAGTTTTTCACCGGAAAGCTGAACTTTTCCAGTTGGTAATTCTGGTAACAAAGATTAATGATTAATGACATTGGGTAAAAAAAGAAAGATGAAGGTAATAAAGGTGGAGGAGCTGGGCAAAAATACTGAATTCCTAAGCAAAATGGATCTATAGTAATAAGTGGAGGAAGTACTGATAAGAAAAACAGAAATGGACTGCATAATAACTGTAGGATCCAGAAAGACAGACTTGGCTTTGAACTAAGGGTGAGGATTTCAGGACCTGTCTGCAGTCCATATCCAATCCCAGCTTGCCTAGAAATTTGGCCTCCACCTCCAGGAAAGGTGTCGAAAATTAAATGATTAAGATATGAATAAAGATTTGATGTGAGGAAAGTTATTCTCTCAGATATAGGTTGTCTTTCACAGTAGGACAGTCAGCTCATCATGCAGGCACGAGAAGGTCCTGTGGGGCTTGGGATGCACACCAATGCCCAGGTCTAGAGTGGGAGGGCAGGGAGCTGGTGAGGAGGAGGGATGGTGGTGAGCATGTCAGGGCGTGCTGTGAGCTTTACAAAAATAGAATGCAATACTTTGTGGTACCATACTGTTTTCACTTGGGGGAAAGAGAAGCACAAGTGTGAGCCTGGAGAGACGACTGAAATGTTAGCCATGGCACACACATCACTTTTAACTTCTATCATCCCAGCCACTCAGGAGGCTGAGGCAAGAGGATGTAAAGTCCAAGACTGGCCTGGGCAACCTAACAAGACCCTGTCAAAAAATATAAAAGGGGCTGGAGATGTCACCCAGAAAATTAAATAGACTATTTTTTTAGTTAAAAAAAGGAGGACACCTGTCAGAGAAAGAGGTGCTATTAATAATTACATCAAGACAGTAGATACAATAAATAAATAAATAAGAGAGAAAGAAAAAAGGGGTCGGGGAGATAGCTCAGGGACACAAAAACCTGCCTGGCAAGTGCAAAGTCCTGAGTTCGATCCCCAGTTCAAAAAAAAAAAAAAAAAAAAAAAAAAAAAAAAAAAAAAAAAAAAAAAAAAAAAAAAAAAAAAAAAAAAAAAAAAAAAAAAAAAAAAAAAAAAAAAAAAAAAAAAAAAAGGCAGTAGGTGCACCCAAGGAAATTAGGGCATATAAATTAGGGCATATGGTCACTATAGCATTCCAGGGCAGTTGCCAAGGGAGGCTCAGGAATGGACATGGGGGTGAGCCAGGAAAAGTTCCTTCAGGCTGTAGACAGTTGGTTCAAACTCTGCAAGGCAATTATGGTTAACATGATATCAATATAATGATACAGTGATACAGTGTGGCTTGGTTCAGGTGGCCATGTTGTGGGCCAACAGGTCATGACACAAAGTTGGGCTATGTAGATAGCCTTGTGGCAATACCTGGAAGGTCTACCGCCTGCCCTACCAGGTGAAGGAAAATTGGTCTTGATTGTCAGGTGTGATAGTAATGGAAAAGAAGGCATTAGCTAAATACTTAACATAAGGGCATTGACCCAAAGTCAGCCTGAGATGATCCATCAAATCTGTAATATCAGTAATTTGTTACACCTGATTTGGCTTCCATATGGGCCAGAACTTTTCTCTCTGTGGTGTTAAGCCAGGCACCAGTCAGTATGTCCATTCCCAGTATATTCTCAGCGAACAGAGAAATATATCATAAAGACATGGAGCCAAGCACCCCATATCCATTGTTACCTGGGCTCAGAGCTTCCTTGGCAGGTGCTCAGACAACCTGAAGCTCCTGCTGCCTGGGCCTCAGAGATTGGCTCAGCTCTGGCAACACAGAGAACAGTGTCAGCTCTCCTGACTTTTCTGTCATTGAAAGACCCTGAGTCTTGTTCTGTGTCACCAAAGGTCCTCTCTACTCCACCACAGCCCAAGAGCGAGTACCTCATTGCTGCCTCTAGGATGCAGTGCAAGCATGGTCTTAGTCCCTGCCTGACTCTCTGGGCAGTGTGTGGGCTTCCGGTACCAGCCACCAGCCACTCATGACCTGGTGCCACATCATGAGCATGCCCATTTCCAGAGGAGGGCTGTCCTTTTATCTTGTCTGTGGCTAAACTGGAAACCAGCAGGTCCATCCAAATATAGCACTGACTAACCTTTAGAGGGCTCATAGCCTGTCGATGGGGGATTCGCCCCACTCGGCCAGGGGCCATCCTCCTTTTGTTTCACTCGTTTTGCCAGCTCTCTTGGTTGTATAGATCATGCACTTGGAGTGACAGGCAAAGGCAGGTGGTTCTTCTGGCCCAACTGCCTGAGCTCAGGGTTCCTCTATCTCTAAATACAAGGCATTATCAGGGAAAATTTTCAGACAATAGGATGGACTTATGTCTTCTGGAGATGCTTTAGGAGGAGGCAGCACTTCCTGTGTCCCATAATGGCTTCCACAGTAGTTAGCCATTTTTCTAAGTCTTTCTTAGTCCATGTACTAGGATGGGCACTCCTGGTGCTGCTGCTGGTATATATCACTGTTATAATTCTCATCTCCAGAGCTAGGCTGTGTGTATCAAGGGTTGTTGGTCCTTGTGACACTGGCCCAGTACTAGAAGGAAATGACAGAGGTCTTTTCTTCGTGCATGCCACTGCCACATTCTCTGTCCATGTCCTGCTGGCCACTTTCTTATCAGCAGTGGGCAGGGTCTCTACTGGGACTCTTTCTGCCATTAGCACCTGGGCTGTGGCTTGGAATTCCACTCAGAATCAGCTATACCTATGCAGATCTTGTGCTTCTTGGATTTCTCCCTGGGCTTGGCCTTCTAGCCCTTTCATCAGGGTTGGCCTTCCAAGCCACTCTGAAGGTGACTGCAGGTAACCAAGACAAGGCTGAGGGAAGCATGTTGGCACCTACTCCCCTGGGGTTTTCTCACCATAGATGCCAGTGAGTGGATGCCTGCCTCAGCATCCTGCCAATGCCCACTATCCTGCCAACTACAACACTTTTCAGGGCTGGGAGGCTAAAGGAATGTCTTTATGGCTGAGGTCCCCAAAAGAAAGAAAACAGACAGCAACACAGCAACAATCAGCAACTTAGGTCTTTATTGTTTGATTTATATATATCAGCCATTATCAAGTCTGCATTCTTACATACTGTTATAACCACGTAGCACATGCATAGTCACCTGTGTTGTCATGGTTACCGCGTGCCTGCACTAGACACCCGGCTCATGTCCTCAGATGCCCAAGCCTTTGTAGCAGTCCTAAAGTGGCTCCCCACAGTGTCCCTCCTGACCCCTGAAAGGCTGTGCTCCCTGTGCTGAGGCACCACTTGTCTGCTGGGCTGTGATTAAGTGAGGACAAGGGAACCTGGGAGCTAGACCCCTATATTCTTCTGGTAGCTCTAGGAAGGTCAGCACTCTCTGTCCCCAACTTTAACTTTTACTCACTGCTTATAATTCTTTTCTCCAAGCTTTTGGATGTATACTTTAACCCTTGAAAAGTCAAGATCAATAGTTGGGTAATTGAATGATTCATATGGAATTCAGATGTGTTACCAGAGTCTGTTCTTTGCTATTAGATGATGAAATGTGGTGTTTTCTTAAGATATAACATAGAATATGAAAAAACATGACTAGTCAAATGTCTTGAGAAATACTAATGATCAGCATAAGGACCACGTGAACACACACAAGTATTGAGATGTCTGTCTTGGTGTGGAAAACAGAGGCAACACTTTGCTGGGAGCCATTGTCTAGTGACTAGAGTCCAAAAGCAAAGTTAGAAATGTGATCAGCAAACTGCACACAGGTAAGCCTCGGAGAGGGAGCTGGTTATGTTTGGGATCCTCCCTCCTACACCACTCTTCTCTGCCATATGTTTTAACCTTGCCATTAGAACTCGCATTTTGTTCAGATATTTATGCTTCTCTGCAAGCCTTGGTTTCAAGGCTCTATGGTTTTTCATCTCTAATTCCAGAAGTTACATAATTATTGATCATTCTTCTTGTCTCTGACTAATTTAACAATGAGTGTGTGTTGTTTTTCTGGCTCACAAAGTGGTAAAGAGGTCTGGAGAAGACATTCTGAAGAAGATGCTTCCGAGTTAAAAGGGGGTGTCCCTTTTTGACCCCTGAAAGTTGTATGATTGTGAAATGTGGAGCTGCTGCAGCTGTCTTGTAACCATGAGGAGAACTAGCAGAGTCCTCAGCAAGCTGCTGAGGATGAAGGGCAAAGTGGAAGGGGAGGAAGAATTTAGATTCCTAAATGAATTGTTAAGGGTTTGACTGCAGCAGGGAAGCATGTTCTCTCTCTGGAACTTTTACTTATTTCTTGAAGCATAGTGCCTGCAGACAGTTTCCAACTTCTATCTGATACAAATTTTTAAGTATACATAGGTCCATTTCTAGTGTTTCCTGCCTCATTGGCTTTTTCTCATAGACTCTAATTTCCTGATTTTCCCATTTATATTTGTGAAAGCTCATTGCCACTGAAAAATGATGCCTGAGAGCTCCTGAAAGCCTGGGGCAGAGGTGTTTCCTCTACACAGGCTTCGTGTTGACTTCTGCCAGGTGCCCAGCAGCTCTGCCAGGCGATGAGGCCCCAATCATATCCATGCTTGGCTTGAGGTTGCAGAAGGAAGCATGACCTGGAGCATGCCCGAGGCTGTGGCATAGACACTGCAGGAGAGCCTTTGCTCCCTCTGCATCTTCGCTTCAGTTGAGGTCAGGACAACCAATTTCTTCCCAAGGGTCCTACTATCAAGCACATACAGGAAGTTCGTGTTAGGACTCATACCCTGCCAGAGTGACCTTTGCTGTGGTAGGCTAGAGGAGGGGCTCTATGACCTCCACTGGGCACAGGCTTCTCCCTTTCCCTTTAGGAGGCCCAGGAACCAAAGCCCAAGCTCCTGGTTGTAGCAGATGTCTGCCCTTAGGATAAAATGGGTGAGATCCTCTCACTTCTCCTGACTTAGGCTTCTCTTTGGCCTGAGCATTTGTAAGCCACTAACAGTGCTTTGATTGTTAAGGTTAAGCTCTTTGTATTTCTTTCAGCGAAATGCTACCTCCACTGCAAGGGTAACTCTCCCTATGGAGTTATTGGTACAGTAATTGAAATGCATTTATTACTGCTAAGTGGCTTGTGTCAGAGTTTCTGCTACCTTTAGTCAATTGTGAAACTGGGGGGGTGGTAAATGCTCTAAACTTAACTTGTTTCATCTGCTTCTGCTTTTGGAGATGGATAGCACCTCTAACGTGTGCAGTGAGGTTAACAGCCAAACTCCAGGTCCCTTTGCACAGGCTACCAATCGCTTCCCAAGTATCTCCGAGTTTTAGACAAAGTGAGGCAGATCTGAGACTTGCTCTGTCATCTTCATACTTGGCTGCCTCATGCTTAAACTTTCTTCCTTGAAAGCAGGTCATTTCAGTACCTGATATACTTCATGGTGGGCCAAAGAGACCTGGTTCAGTAACAATTGGGTCTGTTCCTGATATCTTAACACATTCCAGAAGAATTTCTGTCAGGAAACCTGAAAGGTGGTCAGATATTTGGACTTGGGATGCCCTGATGCAGTAAGGACTTCTTAGTTACTCTGGACATGTCCCTACCAATATATAACACTTTGGCATCATTTATCATGTCTAGAATTAAATCCTCATTCCAGTTCCCTCCGCCGTCTACATAATGCAATGGTATTAGGAAAGGAAAAGGAGGAGAAAAGCAAAAGACAGTGAGGGAGAAGGAAATGGGGGTGGGAGAGAGAGGGAAACAGGGTGGAGAGAGACAGAGAGAGAGAGAGAGAGAGAGAGAGACAGAGAGAGAGAGAGAGAGAGAGAGAGAGAGAGAGAGAGAGAGAGAGAGATCTACTCTATCTCCACCCACAAATGAGCAATAGAGAAGGAAAGTGTGTCCTCCTCTGCAGTTGCTGTAATGCGTACTGAGGCCTCACGTGGCAGGATCACAGTTTTGGGCAACACCGTCAAATTGAAGATTTGCTGTGCAGTTTCCATGTAACAATATGTTTTCAAGCTGGGATGTTTAAGTTAGTATTGTATTAGGAGCTGTGGTAGTTGTGGTGACTACCAGGTCAGCTTCAGCCACATGTGCTATTTTGAGGAAAGCATGGGGAGCCAGGGCCCTTGGTCCTGCATGTTTGCATGTTTCTCACATCGCCTCTAATCCTTGGAAGGATCTCAACTTTTTTTTTTTTTTTTTTACTTTTCAGTAAGTTTACATATTTATTTTTATTTTAAAGAGAATAAAAAGATAAAACATTAGAAATGATACAGTTTCAAAAAGACCAAGATGATAGGAGTTCAGCCATGGCTGTCATAGTGCACACTGTTGTCTTCAGTGTAGCTGCTCAGATTACCAGCTATAAGCATGTGAAATTGATCAAACAAAAAAGTTTAAGCATTAATTTCTCCCTTCAACAAACCAATAAAAATTAGTAGTACGATCATCGTGGCTATCCTGTGTCTACACATACATGATTTGTCCTGTCTTTTCTTTTCTTCTTTCCATTATCTCAATTGTTCTTTCCTTTTAAGTGATTTTTTTCACCTGCTAGTACATCTATTATACCTTTCAAATTTTACTTATTCTTCCATGTTCTTATACCAGGGAGACAACATGTTATTTATACATGCAGGCCTGATTGATTTCACCTATGAGTATGGCCTTTAGTTGTATCCATTTACTTATAAAAGCCCCAAGTTTATCTTTCTTTATAGCTCAATAATACTCCATTTTATAAAAATATCATATATTTTTATCCATTTCTCAGTTGATGGGCACTTGGGCTGTTTTTAAGATTTAGCTGTAACAACTGTGCTGCTATAAACAGGATCTCAACTTCTCTGAGCTTCATTGCTGGCAGCAAACTTTTGTTTTATTTTAAAAATTTTCATTAGTATAATTTACAACACATAATGAATATTGCCACCATGGGGTATTAGTAGATATACCTGCCAGCTTTTAAATAAAGGGCTCAGTGGGACCCCTTCAAAGTCTGAAATTCTGCTGTGTGGAAAAGGATTTATCTAAGATTGTAAAGCCACAATTTGATAGCAAATCACTGAGATCATTCCCTCAGTTCTGCCTGCATCTTTGCAATATTTGCCTCATAATCTTCCCAGTCCCCTTTCATCTAGTTTATCCCACTGCAAGGCACCTTGCTCGTCTGCTTCCCACTCATGGATGTGAGGCTCTAAGCTCAACCCCTATCCAGGAAATACATGCTTCTGGTGAAGAGAATCACTCAACCCAGAGCCCTCAGTGAGGGCAACTCATATCCAGGCATTGGCCCAAGGGTATGGATTTCCTGGGCAGTCTTCCATAACCAAAATACCACAGAACGTGTGGCACAGGCAGCGGAAATGTATTTTTCTTTCTTGGCTGGCTCAGCTTGCCCTGGGAGTGGGACTGGAGAAGCATGTGGTGCCAGGGATCAGAGCTTGCCTAAGCAGGTGCTCTAGACTGCTGAGTCATCTCACTGGCCCAGAAGTGTATTTTTCTGTTGGAGACTTGAAGTCCGCGATCAAAATATCAGCCAAATTGGCTTCTTGTGAGTCCTACTTTCTTGGCTAGCAGATGGCCACCTTCTTTCTGTGTCCGCTGGGCCTTTCCTCTGAGGGCAGGTAGCCTTGGGTTGCTCCCTCTGCTTATAAGGATAGCAGCTTTGATTAGAGCCCATCTCTACTGACTGGTTTAACCTAAATTATCTCCTTCACAGGTCATCTTCAGGGAAATCATCTTCTGTAGTATTGGGGGTGAGAAACTTCATATATGAATTTTGAGGGGCATAATTCAGACCCTAACAGGCTGTAACTTAACCCTAGGCTCCATCTCAACTCAGAACAACTCCAATGGGCCAACACAGCTTCAGAGGCCCTTGGAGACCCATGAAGTCCTCTGTTGTCCAGGCTTCTACTGCTGACTCTGCTCCCTCTCAGGTCCCCTACTCAGCAGCATCCTGAATACAGATTCCACCGCAGAATCAGCTTTCTTCTAGTTTCCAGGGCACAGGCCCAAGGTACGCCCTCCATTTCTCCATTTCTCCTTTGGGGAGGGGCAATCACTAGAAGTACAGCTTCCTGGAAAATGCACAGCTTCAGGGATCTGCCTAGGGCCCTTTTATTATATGTGCTTGTTCTGATTCACTGTCACGTGACATCTCTTCCTTAAACAGAGAGCATAGGGTTCCATTACTGTCAGAGCAGAGGTCACAGGTACCTGGGTCTGTTGTTCATAGGCCAAATGTAACTACCTTCCTCCCACTGGTTCCAAACAGTTTCACTTTTTCTTTCCTTTTACCTCTTGTACAAGCTAAGATAAGATTTGGGGACATCTCAAATAATCACAGAAGTGAAAATTACAACGTATGAATTTTATTGTGTTCTGTCATGGGGAATACAAAAAGGGTAGATGGAAATCCCTAGTTCTAAATGAAACAGGAGACTGAGTAATGCTCAGACTGAAATTTGTTGCTATGGGGGATGTGCTCAGAAAGGAAACTGTGGGATCTTCTAAGGAGAATTTGAGGAAGGTGGCCTTGCTTCAAAAAATTAAAGTGCAATTCACATTCTGTGTTGAAGGTCTCCAGAACCATGGGAATTGCCTTATCTCATCATTAGCACCAGTTACGAATTCATGGACATTTGTCCTGACTCTGTCGGACATAGCCTCCACCCTGTGGGGAAAAGGTAGGGAAGAACCAGTCCTGCGGGTGACATGGGCCCAGGTTCTCCTCACTCAACCTGTGATGGGCAGGAGATCAGAAACCACATCGTATTATCTGATGAAAGGCTTTGGAGCTCTTTGGGACTAAACAGAAAGATAATTCGTGTGACTTTCTTACAAAAAATAACAATAATTTTCTCAGTTCTGTCTGTGCCAGCAACTGCTATTGTTCATAGCCTTATAGCCTCAACAAAAGGTTAGTATATTTATGTCTGTCCTGTTTCCTCTAGGAATCCTATATATGTCCTTAACAAAAAAATCAAGTGGACCCAAACACATAACTTAGGTAATGAGTATAGGAAATTCTCAAAGATTTAGGTTAGAAGGGAACCTCCTCTGGTCAGACAGGAGAGAAGCATGGAGATTTATTTCAAAGATCCATCTCTTGGCTTCTGGTGGCTCCAAGTGGAACCAGAACAAAGCACCTGCTGTTTCTCCTCTTCTTTGGGACAGGAGATATGAGTAGAAGCCTAAGACCTCAGGAAGACTGGCTACCAATTTTGGGACAGTTTTGAAACTAAACTCTGTAGCCTGTCACAAGGCAACTCTAGCATGCACAGACACACTGCCACTTTCCCTGCATTTGGCCATTTGTGGTTATAGTGAGGAAATATTTGCAGAAGGGCTATGTCATCTGAGGTCTGCTTACAATTGAAAGGAGGCTGGAAGTGAGGTTTAGCAGTGGAGTGCTTGCCTTGAATGTGTTCTGGGCCTGGGTTCTGGCCCAAGCACCAACAAACAAAATCAAAATTGAGATTCCACAGAAAGGATAAATTGCTAGGGTTGCTTTAGAATTTTGCCTATTATGTAGTCAACACATACCTCTGACAATGTATTACTATTTTTGTTTTTTTGGTGGTACCGAGGATTGAACTCAGGACCTTGCACTTGCCAGGCAAGCACTTACTGTACTGAGCTATCTCCCCAGCCTCTGCTCTGTTATTAGAAGTTTTATTTAAACATTTTTGGGTTTCGCAACCTGGGTCCTTTTGGGTCTGTATAGGCAAGTTGATTCTTTTCTGCATTGTGCTGTAAGTGCTATAACAAGGAATGCAGGCAGCAGGCTGTGCAGGCCCCACCCTGGAAACTCACTGAGATGGAAATTGAGACTGGGCATGGTAGTGCATGCCTATAATCCCAGCACTTGGGAGGCTGAAAAACAGGAGAATCACTAGTGAGACCGTGTGGGCCCTGTAGACCCTGTACTAAATACATTTAAAAAAAAAAAAAAAAAAAAGAGAGAGAATGTAGGCATGCTGTTCATTCAATGATGTCTAAAGAAAACATTATATTTGCATGTTAGAATTTTCTTCCAGGCCAGATAGCTCAGTGATCTAAGTGCCTGCCTGGCAAGTGCAAGGATCTGAGTTCAATCCTCAGTACCACATGCTATGCTGGCTCTGAAGCTGGTGCACACATGTAATCCCAGCACTGGGGAGGCTGACACAGAAGGTTCACTATGAATCCAAACTGCATAGTGAGGCCCTGTATCAAATAAATAAATAAATAAATAAATAAATAAATAAATAAATTTTAAAAATAATTTTTTTTTTTTTTTTTTTTTTTTGCGGGACCAGGGTTCAAACTCACGACCTTGCACTTGCCAGGCAGGCACTTGTGCTACGGAGCCATCTCCCCAGCCCCTAAAAATAAATTTAAAAAATTAAAATTCTCTTTCAAAAACTACTTTCAACCATCATTTGGTTTTATAATGCAATTTGATTTTAGATATGTATGTATGTCGATTAATACCATATATAAAGATATAGTTATTAATTAATTATGTATATAAATATTAAAGATATAGTACTAGTACTATGTATGTGGTTAAAGCACACAGGTATAACAGATGTAAAATTTAAAGCAAACTCTAGTACACACATCTAAAACAAGATATAGTAAATAGTATTACAGTATACAATTTGTAATATATATATTACAATATACTATATATTTACAATATATAGTAAATTTTGTTCAAGACAAAAATATATTTGCAACAGAATATAGAAGTCTTTAAATAATTCAGTTGAAATGATTAGTGTCCTCTATTGCTAATTTCAAGTTGCGTTTGAAGCAATGAAAAACTATTTGTGCGAATTCCCTGGAATAAACAATCTGAGATCCATTTCTCTTCTTATGCCTTGAGATTTCTTCAAATGGTCCCAGGATGTCCTGAATGTGGATCTGGAGTTGGTTCGTGAATGGAGCCGTTTTTTCATTTTCTGAAGCTGTGCAAGCTTGTGAAAACAAAGGAGAGAGGTGACCGGAAATCCTGAGCCCTCCTTGCTGGGAATCTTGCTGAATGGAGTAACACGCAGCCATGGTGGCGCAGCCGCTTGCCTTGTGGCCACAGATACCAAAGAAATCTGGATTCATCTGGGTCGGGTCCTCCTGGGGCTCCCAGGCTCCTCCTTTTTCCCCTCTCCGTGCTTCTCCCTGTCTGCTCTCTGAGTTTGGTTTGGACATTTCCCTAGTTCTGTCTTTGACTGGTGCCTGCCTTCCCTGACATCCCATTTCTGTTCTCCTCCTCCCTTTCCCTTCTGAGCCTACCTACTTTCTGCTTCTGTTTTTTTTTTTTTTTTTTTTTTTTTTTTTTTTTTTTTTTTTTTTTTTTTTTTTTACTAGCTAGCCCAAGAAGTCCCTGGATTTCCTCCCACCAGCACATTTTTTGCCAGGCCAGCATTCCCAGCAGCCCTCTGTTTTTGGTCAGGTCTGATGAGCTAACTCATGCTGAACCTTAGGCACTACTCTCTTGACAATATCCCTCCTTTTAAGTTTTTCACTCTTGTCAACCAGACCACCTTTCAGTGAAGCCCCAGAGTCCTCTTGACACTTTTTATCACTCCTATCCAAAGAGTACCTAAGCCAGAGGGGCCCAGAGGACAGGCTAGGTAGGAAGAGCCAGGCTAGAGCACCCATTTTTTATCTGACCTGGGCAAGTTGCTTAGCCTCTGTGAATCCTGACTTCCCAAAGAAGCTTTAATTCACATTTTTTCCATCTCCTGCCTGAAACGCAAAATCACAGAATAAATAATGTATGCTTTGAGTTACGTCCTTTCCCTCTAATGCCTTTAAGGGTATTTGTTTCTTTTAAATTATTAAAAGTACTTTTAATAATTGTGTTAAGGAGCACATATCATAGCTTCCCTTCTTAACCTTTTGAGTTCTACAGTGGAGTGGCACTAAGTGTACTCACATTATTGTAGAACAATCACCACTATCTGTCTCCAGAACACTCTCCTATTATGAAATTGTGATCCCATCTAAACAACTCTGTGCTGCTCTCCTTTGTCCCTGCTCCTCACCATTTCACTCTGTATGAATCAGGTTCCTCTAGGTACCTCACGTAAATGGGATCACATGACTGTGGCCTTTTATGACTGACTTACTTGACACAGTATGAAATTCTCACCATTCAATTGTGTTGTGACATGTGTCAGAATTTCCTTCCTTTTTAAGGCTGAGTAATGTTCCATTGTGTGCACAAACTACATTTAGTGTGTGCATTCATTCATAAGTAGACACCTGGGTTGCTTTTGTATCCTGGCTATTATGAATAATGGTACTGTGAACGTGACCATGGAAATCCTTCTTCAAGACTCCGCTTTTAATTATTTTGGCTATATATCTAAAAGTGGAATTCCTGGATCTGGTGGTAATTTTATATTTAACTTTTTCAGAAACTGCCATGCTATTTTCCCCAACAGCTGCATCATTTTACATTCTCACTGGCAATGTATAAGGTTCCAAATTTCCCCACTTTCCCCCCAACATTTATTTCTGGATATAAATGTTCTTGAAAATGCAAATCTGGGAGTAGTAGAACAGCCTGTAATCCCAGCACTTGGGAGGCTGAAAACAGGAGGATCACTATGAGTCTGATCTTTGTAGAGACCCTATAGACCCTGCACTAAATAAGAAAGAAAAAAAAAAGAAAATATAAGAAATTGACTAGATTTTACCTTTCCTCTAATTTGTTCTGAAGATCATCTTTTCAGAATCTTCTGGAGTGCTGATGAAATCCAAGTGCCTAACCTTATCTCAGACTGAGTAGGCCTCGGAGCCTGGCCACACTTCCACCTGCACCTGTGGATGGGATGACAGTGGGGGAGAAAGATATGGGGGGAGGACCCTGCTGGGCCCTGAAGGCAGCACTAGGAGCACTGGAGCCACGCCCATGCAGTAATCTCATCATGTGGACTCAAAGGACAACACAAATCAGAGGGTTGCAACCATCCATAACTTTTTAAGTGTTCCATCTTTCCAATTATGATCTACTAAAAACCAAGGCCTGGAAATATGACATTTTTAGGTAAGGAAGTGCTCTTGATCAAAAACCAGATTGTTCCCAGAGATACTCAAGTGAAATACTCTATTATCAACTTCCTACAGATCTTGTGGGAGCCATTCTCTGGCATTAGGGAAGCAATCCTCACCATGGACACTTCCCTGGCCATAACGCCTGCTGTGCCATGAGTCATGCCTTTTGTCTTCTGCCTGGAATTTGGGGATGTTTATGAAAAGCCACTGTAAACACTAGTCATAATTCCTCTCTTCACAGATTCTTTATTTCAGAAAAATGAGTAGCTCATCACGTACAAACGTCATATCACTTCCAGGCCCATTGTCACCTGGAAATAGCCTCTGTGATATTTTACTAGAGAGTATTTAAAAAGTTGTCGAGAACAGTGTGTCATAGCAGCCTTCCAGAGAACACCGTTTTGGGGTTGCTGTGAGTAATGTTGAAACACAGGCTGTGTCATCTGTACCGCAAGGGAAAGTACCTTTCTTTCCTATCTCAGGTTCATGGCTGTGGCCCCGTTAGCAAGAGCACAAGAGAAAGATTTTGCACATTTTTTAATAGGCATTTTATGTGACACAGAAACCTTTTCAAGGAAGTGAAGATCTAAGGGGAGACAATTAGCCTTGCATTGTATTTTTAATGACTTTTTGAAAAAATGATATCAAAGCAGACTTCATTCATTAGAAGCCATAGTGATTAGGTTGACAGGTTCAGGAGCTAAGGTGGCCGCAAGTGCAGAGAGAGAGAGAGAGAGAGAGAGAGACTGGGCTCAGCTTCTGTCATGCTACTTTTTGGTGAAGAAGTGGTTAGTCATGGAGAAGTATAACTGGATTAAAAAAGCATTATCTAGTGTTAATGAAATGAAGGGAATTTAGCAAGGCCTGTTCAGATCATTCTCTATGACCTTATATCTCCAGGCATAAAAGAAAATCTCTCAGGAGGGTCATAGCACCACCCTAGGGTATTTGTGTGCTGGAGGCTGACCCTGTATCATCAGCATGCTACCCCGAGCCACACACCTCGCCGCTTTCTCTTGTTCAGCTGTATTTTGTGATGAGTTACTTTTGGAGCAAAAGGTAAGAAGGTGCGGGTGACATTTCTTTCATTTTCTCAACTATCAAAATACCATTTTGGGCTTGTGTGTCCTAAAGGTCATTGTTTCCATCTCCATCTTCTGAGGGCAGAAAGGAGAAATTAATGTAGTAAGTGCTAATGAAAACCAAAATACTTCAAGAGTGGACTCCTTGATTTTGAGTATGACATCTATACACTTGCTTCACTTAAATTCCAAAGCAGATGGCAATGTAATTGATGTATACGCATCACAATGCCATTTCCCACAGTACAATAAAACTTTATTTTCAAACTAAACTGCTTGGGTGTTGAGCACTGACATTTTAAGGTAAAGCACGGAGGTTCATAAGCTTTTAGGAAGACAGACAAGCTCATTTCAGCCTTCTCTCCCAGTGACATCTCTCAGAATTCTACTGTAGCCCCTGATGCAGATATTACACTGAGTCAGAAATAAAGCAAAGCAGGACATAGTCCAGATGGTTCAGCTAACCTCACACAAGAGACCAAAACACAGAAGAACACTCCATCAAATCCCCATGCCTTACATATTGTATAATGCAGGTAGGGATAGAGGGCATTATTTAATATGTCCTCTATCTCTACCTGAACTTGGCAAACGTTAGTGGAGGAACAAAAGAAATAAATAAAATGATCAGATGTGTGTGCCTAATAGCCTGGGAGCAATAAATACCCTTATTTTTTCAGTGGTTCTGGGAATGGGACCTAGGGCCTTGTATTTGCCAGGCAAGCACCCCATGACAGGGGTGCCCCATCATATCAACCTGAGCATATAGTTCAGAGAAGTATTTAAAATTGATTTTTTGTTTTAAAAGTGCTTTTACTTGCTATAGGAGAATACTGAAAGCGATTTATTCTTAGGAAGTGCAAGGTCCGTTTGGTAAACTGGCTACTTCTTGAAGGTCCTGAGGTAGGACAATGATTCACTGAGTGTTAAATTTAATGTTTAATAAGCTGAGAAGAAAAGGCAGACTAGAAAAGAGCTTGGTTCTCTTTATTTCTCAATAAATGAGAACAGTAAATTCTTTTCCAGGTGTCCTAAAGTTTACGGGAAAATAATTTCTCATTCTAAATGTGGGGACACTGTAAAATGCAGACCATGGCTCTGAAGAGTGGAAAATCTGCAGCTCGAACTCATACCCTGGCCCTGCTGATGTAGCAGGTGGAGGCTTGCTTGGAGCAGCACTTTACAGTGCTTTTTCCTGTCCTTTCTCTCTAGGAGTAGAATCTACACATGGAATCTGCATCTAATTAAAATGACAGCTATAATTGTAGGTGGTCGCATTCTCTCCTGCCTCAGCAAAAAGCCTGGAACACAGTAAGAAAAACTCAAGCTTTCTTAGCTATAACATGCTTGGCTCTATTATTAATGAAACAGAGTCCTTATTTTGCACAAAGTGTGCTTTACACTTTCCAGAGTGGTCACAGACTACAGACAGAGGTTAGCATGATGGTTGATGCCTTGGCAGTGGCATCTTACACAGTGCTGCTCAAAACAGCCTCTCCAGACAGCTCTGTCTTGGGGCAACCCTGGGGGACAGTGTCAGCAGCATGGCCCCCTCACAGGGATTCTCCTGCTCCTACCTGAAGTCCTGGCCCTGGCTTCTAGCTTATTTCACAAAAATGCATGAGTTCGTTTATTAGCAATACTGGGTCATTGTGTTCCATTGGCCTGGCGTAGATCAGGGCTCTGGGTCTCCCATGAGTCAGAGACTCAGGGCCAAACTCATCATGTCCTGCCCAGAGATGTGAAGCAGATCTCACTGTTAGCAGGGCTGCTTTATCAGGAGTCACAGGACTGAGGGCCAAGTCTCAAATACTTCCTCTGCTTATAGTGCAAAAAATGCTGCTTGCTCTTTGACCGCTAGGACCAGCTGGCCACCTACCTCAGGATCCAGCTCCTAAGTTAGGTAGTAGATTTCTGCTTTCCTTGTCTCCATATTCATGATCAGGCACCCGCATGATCCAGCTCTTTCTCTCCAGGCACATAGATCTGCCAACCATGATCATGTTAAAATGCAAACTGAGACACAACAAGATATCAAAGTGTGTTTGTGGAGATGGTCACTCACAAAGGGAGCAGCTCCAGACCACAGGCAGCTTGGAGCTCTGGTAAAAGGGCAATGTCTTTTCTAGATGAACTGGAAGCAAGACACAGAAAATACTGATTTGGTAAAGTGAAGCAGTTGCCCCTTATGAGTTGCTGCAGTGAGAAGTCCCTGATTAGATGTTAACTGGAGGTTTTTGATTAAAATTCCTGCTTACATAGAACACTGGTCCATGATAGTCTCCCGGTTAATCATTTTTAAAATACACTCTCCACCAGTCCTGGGGAAATCTTCACATCAGTCTTTAGTTTGATAGCTGTGAAGTTAAAGGTTGGGTTTGGGCCAACTGCACGCTTTGATATTCTGCCATCTACTTTCCTTTACTAAGTAAACCTAGATGTCCTGGTCCCTGGGGCTGTGCTAAAATGAACAGTCCAGTCCTCCTAGTTAGGTCCACACCAGGTTTGCATCTTTTTGATTCTTAAAGTTGGGCTCATGCTAACTTGCACTGCCCATGTAATCTAGGTGGAAGCTCTTGTCCATAGTAAGAACTGCATGAATATTTACTTATTAAAAAGAAATAATACATAACTACGTATGAGACATTCCTGTTCACCCTTACAAGGGTGCACATATATTTGCATAGATAAATGCAGTTTCAGTGTAAGTTTCTAAAGTATAGGAAGGAGTAGCTAATCAGATTCTGACCCTTTCTCTCAACTGGGGACAAATCAAATGCAACAAGGATTTTATGTGAAAGGAAAGGAAGGGAGAAAGAACTAGGTACTATACCAACTTGGATATTTTGTTGTTTCTGTTCTATTCAGTGACTAATTCTGGAACCCTAGCTGGTATAGAAGCTTAGGTATTATATTTCGTCCTTCTGGGCACTGTCTACTACGTCTTTGATTTTATGGTCAAATCCTCCCCTAGATGTTGTTCTCACTGTGTCTCACCTCTACTGAGAATGACAAATTCATCTTCTTGTGGGCATTCCCTGCCACCTTGCTCTTCAGTTCATTCTGGGTTTGAATTAAGGTGAACATAGAAAATACTCATTTTCCCTCATTGTTTGAAATTGGTGACTTATTTGCATAGGGTGCAAGTCAGAGCTTTGAATCTGGCTGCATGAGATGCAGCACTGTGAAGTGATTTGGTTCTCTGACCTCAAGTTGCTCAGATATGAATCCCTCTGTGATACTTACTAACCGAGTGGTCTTAGGCAGCTTACCCAGCTGGGCCTTCGTTCCGTCACCTACAAATGGGCTTATAAGAGTGTATCTGTCATTGCTTATTATTGTTATTGTTGAGTCAGTACCTATTGAGTACTTTGAGAAGTTCTTGGGATATTACAAAGGCTAAGAATGACTGCATTCTATAGTGTCCAGGAAGGAGTCAGAGTAGCACAGCTGAGAATATAGGGTATGATATCGGAGTACCTCTTAGGCAAATAAGTGAGTTCTCTACTTCTGTTTCCTTGTCTCTCAAGTGGGAACCAGGATAGCTCTGTTTTCTGGGGAGTTTCATGAGGCAGAAATGAAATAGTATTATAATGCCCTTAGCAGATAGTACTGGGTTAGTTAGATAGTACATAGCATGCATAATATGTACCAGTCATTCTTCTTGTTGTTATTTCTAAAGTTCTCAGAATTTAAAGAAACATGTTAGGCTTTCCTCTTCTTTTTGCATCATTTCTCCAGTAGTTTGAAAGGTTGAATTTCTGGTGTCCTCTACTTTTTCTTTGATGGGTCGGAGTCTTTGATCCTGGCAATGCAGTGTTTATGCTGGCTGTCAACAGGGCAACACCCAGGAATTCTTATTTTTTGTATGGTCTAATGTTGTTTTCCAGAAATTCTCCAAAAACACAAAGGTCTTCAGGTTCAAAATAAGAGACTTCCATGAGTTCTGAAGGACTCCTTCTAATCCATCTCTCAGATGCTTGCACTTTCCTGCGTACCCTGACCGTATGCCAGAATTACATGGCTCTCACATCTAAGATGAGAACTGTTTGGATTAATCCAGTACATACCCCTTGGTCTGACGTATATTTTGTACTGGAAGTTTAAAGGCATCATCTTGTATTTTTTTTAGCTAAAAATATTTCATTATAGAAATCTTTAGAGAACACTGACAGCTTTTGTCAGTGATTTTGCATATACTTCTGGCCTCTGTAATCTGTGAAAAATAATATATTTATTTTGTGTGGTACTGAAGATTGAATTCAGGACCTTGTACTTGCCAGACAAGCACCTATTCTGCTGAGCTATCTCCCCAGCCCCCTGTGAAAAATAATATAGCAAAATGTTAATGATTTACCTATAATATGAAATGAATCTTAAAATTTTAAAGAAATCATTCTAATTAGTTTAAACTTTATATCATTACAAGTAGATGATATGGAGAACTCTCTATTTTTCTTCTCATTAGACTAAGTCTTGCAAACTAACAACTGACTTTGAGTCAAATAAAATATATGTACAGCACAGTGAGGCCAGATGGTGCCAGTCACGTCCTCTGACTGGGGACAGAGCATGGAACAAATTCTGCCTGATAAGAACATGCTCATTGTGCAGGTTTTCTTAGGTGATTCTTCATTAGAAAATGTGTGATGCATCGGTGACAGATGTGCGCCCATGTTGATAGCAGCAGTTTGTCATAGCTAAGTCTTGAAAGTAGCCCAAATGCCCATCAACTGAGGAATGGATAAAAAAAGATGTGGTACTTTATACAATGGAGTATTACTCAGCTACAAAAAAAGGTAAACTTGAGACTTTTATAGGTAAATGGATACAATTAGAGACAATACTCACAAGTGCAATAAATCAGACTCGCATGTGTAAACATTGTCTTGTCTCCTACTGTTTCTTATATATTTTATTCAGGTTACAGTGAATTGTTTTTTTACTCTGCATATTTTTCAGATTTGTCTCCTCCTTTGTTTTATAATTATGAAGAGGAAGTTTCAAGGCTTTTTTTTTGGTGAGGTCTTCAAATTTTTCAGAGATAAGCAGACAGCTTTCAGGATTTCTTCATCTCTCTAAAATACTCTTCATTCACTTTACTTCCTGTACTGAAAAATCTATAAATGTCATGGGTGTGGAAGTAAACAGACAGTGAAGAGAACAGCATTTCTTTTGCTCTCTTGACAAACATCATACTTCTTGGTTTGGGGCAAGAATTACTTTCATATCTCTTAAAGCACCAGCACTCAGTTTACTTAAGAGTAAAGCTGGATTTACTGATCTTTAGAAAGAGGCACTCCTGTGCTGAAACACACACTGCCTGGGCTTTTACAGGTTCAGGGAAATTGCTTAGTCACTGAGTCATCTCTTGCCTGTGTTCATTTGCTGGGTTATAAATCTGTCAGCTGCTGGCAAGAGGTCAGTAGGGATCTGTAACTTTTACTATTCTCACATGCAAGGAGCCAGAAGACCATAACTAGCATGGCTTATTTGGTTTAAAGATTTTTTTTGAAGGTTTTGGCAAATATAAAGATCATGAAGAAAGCTTGGTGGGCTCTGATATTAATTATTTGCTTGACTAAACTTTCGTTGGGTCCCTGAACCTGTAACCGAGCCTCCATAAAGAGATGATCGATATTTTTCCTTTTGTGAGAGGTCTAAGCCATCCTTCCTCTCTAAAGTTCAAAAACTAGTCAGAACACACTGTCTTTTCAACCCCAAGGAAGACTTCATTAAACCTTTCTGTCTCACCTTTGTCCAGTTATTCACTTTTATGACTGATTTTCGAAGTTACTTGGCAAACAACAAGCTAATAAACCCTGGCCAGTCTCGCTGTCAATAGCACTTTTGACTTACTTACAAGGTCACCTGGGTTACAACGTATTTTTCAGGGACTTAGAGATAGCCTGGTCCACTGTAAACCTGTTGAAGCTATCAACCCTTACTTAACAGGGGCCTGCACAAATGTCACATGGTTGACCTTTTTGTCCTCAGAGAGCCCAAACTTGAGCCACAGAACACACCAACGTCCGTGTTATCTGAACATAAATCTCATGAAGAGCTGTGAGGTCTGACTGCTCATGCACAAGCCACTGACTGGTCCTGCCATGTTTTCTTTCTTCCAATCACTTGTCCCTATGCTTCACAATACTCCATTTATTTAACAAATAACCTTAAACTTGTAGGGATGAGTATCATAGAGTAAAGGATAACATAGAATCTCATTAAGCTTGATTAAAGAAATTACTGGGAAACTTCATTAAAGCCAGTTTTCACCACTGTGGTTAGAGTTAGACTCCAATGACTCCAACAACTGGGGAGAAAGAGACAGGGAGAAAGAGAGAGGAGAGAGAAAGCCAGCCTGGGAAGGAACTAGGTTATACAAAGAACACAACAATTTAGCAAAAGGATCTGGAAGGCAAAACACATGTAACCAGAAACAAAAAGGCAGTTCATAATGCCAGCTGAAAAAATGTAAAGGGGATTTTAAAACCAAGCCAACTGCGGACTCTTACTTAATATAGAAAGCACACATGCCCCTTTACACAATCAGGAACCATTTCTATAAGGGTCTCCCTCACACTTACTGATTGTAAAGGAACAAGGAGAAGTGAAATGTCCAGAAAGAAAGTAGAGTGGTGCTCAGGTGAGGATCGATGATAGCAGGAGAATCAGTCAGATGGTGACAACTTCCAGGAGTGAATATCAGGGTGGGAAGAGTCACTCGCCCTAAATAAAAAGCTGAGGGCAAAAACCTACAGGAATTCACTTGTCATGCTCCTTGCTGTTCGGTGTTGTCTATCTTCTATTTTCCCATCTGTTTCCAAATAAACTGTCTTATTTTAAATTCTGGCTCTTCAACTCATTCCTGAAGCTAAGATTCTACACTCCCAGCAGGATCCTCATAGCTTATTCTCCAGCAGAGCAGTGACATAGCATGGAGTGGGGTATCTACCTCCCCTGGATGTGACATTTTGGTGCACAGTCTAGGAAGAGATAAAAGAATGTGGCTGAATAGGGTCTGTAGTCAGCCTTAGCCACTGGCCACAGATCGGCTGGGACCAGTCCTCTAGGTTGGCCCTGCAAGAGTTGCGCTATCCAAAACCCAACTTTCAAAAAGTGTGTATCTTGGCTTGGGCCTACCAGATAGTTCAGTGGATTAAAGCCCCTGCTTAGGTAGACCCTGGGACTGGTGTTCGATCCCCATGCCAGCCATACCCCCGGGGTGTGCTGAGACAGCTACTGAGACTGAGTGTGGTGGTGCATGCCTGTAATCCAGAGCTTGGGAGGCTGAAACCAGGAGGATTATTATGAGTCTGATCTGTATAGTGAGACCTTGTAGACCCTGTACTAAAATGCATTTAAAATAAACAAGCAAACAAACAAACAAACAATAGTACATATCTTAGCTTCCTTTGAGCTCAAATTTGGCTGTAGCCAAATAGTAATGTTAGAGCACCTCCTTGTGGACTTTGAAGCTTTAACTGTGGTATTATAAAATGCTGTAAAATTAACTTTAAATAGAATTTAGTTTATATGGACTGGCATCAAGTATAAAAAGGTCCTTTAAAGACTTCTCCAAATACAACTTCTTTTTTTTTTTTGTGGTTCCGAGGATCGAACTCAGGACCTCGTACTTGCCAGGCAAACTATTATTCCACTGAGCTATCTCTCTGGCCCTACAACTTCTCTAATAGAAAAGGAACAACCATCTCTGACAAATCAAAACAAAAAAGGGGAATATAAATAAAGGGCCATTTAATAGTGAAAAAACATATGTATATACAAGATAGTTAGGATAGATATACACCTACTTTCTCTTAATTCAATAGGAAAGATTTATAGTTATATTGTTTAGACAAGATATCATGTCTACATCTTGTCTTCTGAATAACTACTATGAAGACAACAATATGCAATGTATTAATTATTGCAACTGTCCTACTAACCTGTTTTGAAAGTGTTTCATTGCTATTTTATCTTTTTTCTTCATTAAAATGGATTAAAAATTAGTTTATAGGGAATACAACTGGCTCATAAACTCAGGACTCAGTTAGCCAACTACATGTGATTATCATAGGCTGCCAATCTAAAGCCTTAGAGGGTGCCTGCCAGATAGCTCTGGGCTGGCCAGATAACTTAGCAAATTAAAGCACCTGTTTAGGTGGATACTGGGACAGGAATTCAATCCCCTATGCTGTGCCAGCCCTGCCCCCAGAGCTTGCTGAGACAAGGATTGAGACTGGGCATAGTGGTGAGTGCCTATAATCCCAGCACTTGGGAGGCTGAAAACAGGAGAATCACGGTGAGTGCTATCTATGTAGTGAGACCCTGTAGACCTTCTACTAAATACATACAAATAAATAAATGAATAATAAAATCTTGGAAAGGCTGAGGAGATTTCAGTAGTTTAAGTCCCAGTGTGGCATGTGCAAGGATGGAGGTTCAATCCTTGATACCATGTGCCATGCTGGCCTAGAACCCTTGGCATGCCATGTTTGCCAACAATACCAGGTATGGTATTGCATGCCTGCAATCCCAGCACTGGAGAGGCTGAGACAGGAAGACCACTACAAGTCTGAGCTGTATAGTGAGACCTTGTGCTAAATAAATAAATAATTTTAAAAATTTAAAATAAAAGTCTTGGAGGACATGTTTCACTGAGACAGTCTGGCCCGATTCACCTTCACACCATGAGGGGAATGTTGACCCTGTACTGCCTCAGTTTCCTTCCTGGCTTGATCTTATGCTGGTGGGGAGACAGTCTTAGCCCTTGGCATTCCCAGGGTGAGAGACACAACTCAGGGGCAGGCCAACTTATTAACCCTGGAGCCTAGCACGCCTTTTGTTATTTCACAGTATAACCACAGGAATGTCACACCCACATTTATTCTTTAGAATATTTCTGTTGATTAATTATTAACTTTAATCTTATGAGTTCTATTACATGAAACAATAAATTCTTGGCAGGAAGAGTCACAAAAATAAAATATCTTCACTTTGAATATTTATTCAGTCTAGAAAATTTGAGTCTAGAAGTTTATTGAGTCACAAAAATTGGCACGTTGGCCATTTTTGATGTAAAAAGTCTAAAAAAGAATGTGGATAAATTTCTATATGAACTATACTGCAAATATCAATAGAACTTTACTAGAAATAATCTTTATCCACCTAAGGCAGTCTTCACATGTGACAATGGCATGCACCATATACACTTATCACTTACACTGATAGCACATGTATTTTGTTTTTCTGTTTTTTTTTTTTTTTTTTGTAGGACTTACTTGGCCTGTGGCCAGTCTTGCTGTTTTTCCAGGAGGTTCTTATTATATTGAGAAATGTATAGTTAAAAAGAAGATAAAATATCAATAAAAAGTATTAAAGTCTTAATCTGTATTGTATATTTAGAATAAACATGAACATTTTCACATCAGCTATGTGCTTGCTTACAAAACCTGAGACATAATGCTAGAAATAAGAATCAATGTAAACAGATAAAAGTCTACCACGGAAGGAATCTGCTTCAACTTCTATAGCCAAGGCAGCCCTCACACATGATAACTGCACGTTCCATAGACACATATCATTTACACTGACAACACATATGTGTTGTTTTTCTGTCCTTTTTTGTAGCACACAGTTGACATCATTTTGGTTCTCCTGGAGTTCTAGGAAGCCTTCGGTATCTTGCACTTGTCTGTTCAACTATCAGCTCACCAGTGTCTTCTATAATTTTTTTGTGGAGCTTTTCCTTTGCTGTAAATGATCTCTTATGTATTCCAATCTCAGTCTTCTAAGAAAATTTCTCCATGGTGTTCTCCACTTGTTATTTTCTTTGTAAACTATCAAGCTATTTATGCCATATGTGTTTAGGATTGAGCAAAGTACAACCATTGGCCCATGCTTTGTGTTTTGAGTGACATCATAGTTGCCACATAACTCAGCTACAACATCTACTCTGCTTTTGCTTTGTTGTAGAAAGTTTCCATCTCAGATTTCTGTTTTCTCAAGGTTTCCACATCAGTTTCCACCATGAAACTGGTGGAATGTTGACATCGTCAATACCAGTTTGTTTTTCTTTGCCATATATACAAGACCCAATGTAAATCTTTCTGAAATCCAAGGATTGTACTGTATAATTCTCTGTTTTGAAATTATAACATTCCACTTGGAGTTTGTGCTTTGTTCCTATGTACAGTTCCTGTGCTGGCTGACTTGTGCTCTGATAGCAAATATAGCATCAATTGGAAACTGGAAAACCAATTGTTAAATATCACATTCCAATTAGTTTGGGAGATGGGAGCAACAAGTCTGTTCACAGCATCATTTTGCTTATTACTATATGAATAAAGACTTGATGGTTGTGCTCTAGGATAAATTTCTAAATTAAAAGCATAATAAATCTATGCATCTACAATGGAATAAATATTTATGCCATACTTTGATGTATCACTCTTCCATAAGTCTTTTACATTTTTTAGAGTACCATGAGAAACTCTTGCTATGTACAGCAGACTTCCAATTCAGTAATGAGGTGTCATAATAAATACATTTTTAATATCAGTGTTGGTGCATACAGAATGTTTACTTGTATTCCAGCCTCTGTGAATTTTATAGCATCTTGTAGCATTTCATCTTTTACTATATCCAATACTGAGTGGCAGTGCTGGAGTTCGTCTAATCTATTTCACTCCTGCCAAGACACTCACTATATTTTCAGACCTGCTTCTAACACTGGAATGTTTCATTTAGTTGTGTGATCTTTTGCAACATTTTGACTAGAAAAATATGTACTCACATTACTGTTTTCTTCATCATCTGAATCAAGAGATCTGCATTTGCTGTGTCTGCATCCACCAATTCTTGCTCCATTTCACTGTCACAAGAACTGCAGCTCACATGAGCAACATCAAGGCCATCATCATCGTTGTCATCGTCATCATCATTATCGTCGTTATCATCATCATCATCATCATCATCATCATCCACCCCTACTGCTCGTCTGTTAGGAAAGCATGTATTACCACAATGGATCATCTTCAATATCCGTGCATTAATAATCTGATGATTTACTCTGATCTCCTCCAAAAGATGAAAATTTGGCTTTTCCTATGTCATTGGACTGTTTTTCATGTGTCTGCTTTTACCAGAAAAAAAAAACCTTAAAAAAAAAAAAAACAAATCCTAGAGGTATGTGGGTGTATAATGCCCTCTGTGATGCTCACGTAAATATATGCAAAAGTTCTTCCACAGAGCATAATGTGAAAGCAAATCTTCGTTTTGGACCAGTGCACACACCTTACCTTTCGTTATTCCAAGTGGGTAAACACAAGAACTGCTGCCTGTATGCCTCAGGGGAAAGCACTGAGATACAGAGCTGGCTACTATTACACTAAAGTAAAAATTTGCACTGGAAAAGTAAAAGGTCTTCATGTGGCACCTTCTGTTATTCTCTGGGGTATTAATTCACCTTGGCATGGGAAGGGCAAATCCTATTTTTGTTAATCTTTTCTTTTATTCTTTTCCTGTCATTCTGTACATTTTTTAGGCATATTTATGCTAAAGATTAGAGGAATAGAGAAAAACAGACCCTTAAAAGGCTTTAGCTAGACTTTTACTTTTTTCAAACATCTAAAACAAACTCATGGGTTGGGGGGAAGAAGGGGACAAGCGTTCTTGAAGATGTGTAGTGCTTACTGAGCAGTGGGTACACACTCTAAACTGTGAGTGTGGCTGTAATTCATAAGTTTCTTAAACATATTACACATACCAAAAACATTTTTTAGAGTGGATTTTAAGTGAAACATACTCTGACTTCCTGTGGAAAGAAATTATCTAAGTGATCCAGGGAAGTGATAGATCTCCTCCAAAGACTGAGATGTTCTAATGTGGCTTGTCACTTTTGCCACTGTTCTCTCAAAAATAATTTGGGCTTTACAACGTGGCCCTGGCTGGATCCTTCCTGGGAACCCAGCTGAGTGATGCTCATTTGCCTCACCTCTTCCAAACGTGCCACAAGGCCGGTCAGCTCCACCATGAGCCTGCCCACCTGAGCACTGCCTGTCCCTCCCAGGGGCAGGGCCATGCCAGGCTTTGCACCCTGCTCACACTGTGACATCAAAAATAAAATCTCAAAAGTGAATGGCCACTATTTAGATCTGACTTTCTTTCACAACCTAGCCATTTACAAAAGAAAAGACTTCCTAGAAAGGTCTCTAAAATTGAGACATAGTGTAAACATCATTGCTAGAGACACAGAGAAGGCCACCAGGGCCCTCATCCAATTCCTAGGGAAGAAAGAGAGAAAGACAAACAGGGGAAGCTGGCTTCAGGTCCACGCAATGGAGCCAAGGAGAAAGGCTGGGGCTGCACACAGACTTCCTGGTGAAGTGAGAGATGTCCTCTCTGCTTTACACAAGGCCCAAGGAGGCTGTCTAGGTAGAAACCTGCAGTAGGACAGGTTGGGGCTGAGGCAAATTACTTAGAACTTTGGAACTAGGAGGGACTTTATCATAGAGGATGCCCAAAGTATGGAGACCTTGACATTCAATTTTTTACTTCCTGTGTTCTATCATGCTCACCCCTTAAATGACTTGTTTTTGTTTCAATTTTTTTATTGTTTAAATTTAACAATGGTTATATTACATATTTTCATCATCAGATCAGTTTAAATTAATACATATAGGTATATAAGATTGATCAAACAATTAAACATTAACCTTTCTAAATCCACATTACTTTTTTTTTTCTTTTCCCCTTTCTTTTCTTTGAAAGTTGACATATTGCATATTGTCCTCACAATCATTCTACAGAGTAGTGTGTGGGCATGACCCACCTCCCTATTGATGTTGCTTAGAAAAAAAAAAGGAAAAGAATATACTTCTCTTTGCACTAAGAGGAAGCAGATACATACACAGTCAAAGGTTTTGCAATTACA
>PVJA010011841.1:0-53650 GCA_004027025.1 Myocastor coypus
TTTTTTTTTTTTTTTTTTTTTTTTTTTTTTTTTTTTTTTTTTTTTTAATAGGTTTTAGATAGAAGTACTTTGTATGAGGGACAACTGGCTGAAATTTTTTCCCAGCTCATGACTTCCCTTATCACACTGTTAATGATTTCTTTTGATGTTCAAAAGCTTTTTAATAAGATACAATCCCAGTTATTGAATCCTTGACGTACTTACTACACAGTTGTGGTTTTGTTCATGGACTCTCTCCCTCCCCTATGTCTTCAAGATTTCTACTTATTCTTTCGTCCAGTAGATTGTTTCTGTTTTAACATTTGTATCTTTGATTCATTTTGATTATAGTTTAGTGCTTGGTAATGGGTCATCCTATGAAAGACCAATTTTTACCAGTGTTATGTGCTGAAAAGGCTATTTTTCCTGTGAACATGTTTGGCTGCTTTGTCAATGATAAGTTGGCTGAGTGTGTTTGTAGTTGAGTCTGCATCTTCTAATTTGTTTCACTGACCTTCAGGTTTGTTTTTTTAAATTTTATTTATTTATTTATTTATTGCCAGTATTGATGGGTCAAGATTCAAAGTTTCCCAAGCTTGGTTTCCCAGGCACCCTGCCTCCAAACTCTTTCCCCCTTGGCCCCATGCAGAGCCAAGCCCCCAAACCTCAGAACAGGTCCACCTGACTTGGATCTGGGCAAACAACCACAGAAATTCTCCTTTGTTAACATCAAAAGTCCCCCACAGACCAGGCAGCCCTGTGAAGATGAGCTCTCCCTCAGCTGTTCCAACCTAGAAACACACCTTCCCTAAAAACAAAACAAAACAAACAAACAAAAACAAAACAAAACAAAAAAAAAACCACCCCCCCAAACCTTAAAAGCCCTGTAGACTTTGCCTTGTT
Source organism: Myocastor coypus (assembly GCA_004027025.1). NCBI lineage: Eukaryota > Metazoa > Chordata > Mammalia > Rodentia > Myocastoridae > Myocastor > Myocastor coypus. The sequence goes on from PVJA010011841.1 coordinate 883, forward strand.
CACTGATGTCTGGGTCTGCTAGCCAACCAGCCTGCTTGCTGCCTCCAATAAATCTTCAACTCAAGTCAGAATGCCTGGTCTGATTGATTGCATGGGTTCATACCTAACAAGTATGCTGATTTTATCATGGTAGCTTCGCACTATAATTTCAACTGAGGGATTGTGATGTTTCCTGCCTTGCTGTTGTTGTCCAGAACTGCCTTTGCTAGTCTAGGTCTTTTTTGTTTCCAAATTAATTCTGGGAATATTTTCTCTAGATCTGTGAGGAATGCTAATGGTATTTTGATTAAGATTGCTTTAAATCTGTGTTAACAGTTTTAAGAGTACAGACATTTTCACAATGTTAATTCTTCATTGTGATAGCAAGGGATATCTTTCCATGTACTGATATCCTCTTCAATTTCCTGTCTCAAAGTATTGTAATTTTCAATATATAGGTCTTTTACTTCCCTCGTTAGATTGATCTCTAACAATTTTATGTATTTATGTATGTATGTATGTATTTATTTATTTATGATGATGCTGTGAAGGGTGTGATTTCCTAATTTCTGTCTTAGTGAATTTGTTGTTTGTATACAGGAACATTATTGATTTTCGAGTGTTGGCTTTGTATCCAGCTATGCTACTAAATTTGCTTATCAATTCTAGAATTCTTTTGCTGGAGTTCTTGGGGTCTTGTATGTGGGGCATCATGTCTTCTACAAACAATGACAATTTAAGTCCTTCCTTTCCTATTCTCATTTCTTTTATTTTTCTCTCTTGTCTAACTGTCCTGGCTAATGTTTCCAGAACTATATTGAGTAGAGGTAGTGATAGTGGACATCTTTGTCTTGTTCCTGATTTCCCAGTGAGAACTTCCAGTTTTTGTCCAGTTAGTATGATGTTGGCTGTTGGTTTGTCATAGATGGCTTTTACAAAGCTGAGGTAAAAACCATCTGTTCCAATTTTGTGTAGGCTTTTTTTTTTTTAAATCATGAACAAGTATTAGACTGTCAAAAGCCTTTTCTGCATCTATTGAGATGATAATGTGATTTTTGTTTGGCTCTGTTGATACTGTGTAGTATTTGCACATGTTGAACCATCCCCTCATTCCTGAGATGAATACCATTTGGTCATAGTGTATAATCTTGATGATTTGCTACATTTTGTTTGGTAGTTTCTTATTGAGGATTTTTACATCTAAATTCATTAGGAAGATTGACTTGTCTTCTTTTTCTATTGGTTATTTGTCTGGTTTTGGTAACAGGGTAATATTGGCCTCCAGGAATGAGTTAGGGAATATTGCTTCCCTTTCAATTTAATTAAAGAGTTTGAAGAATACTGGCATTGAATGTTATTAAATTTCTTGTGGAATTCAGCCATGAATCCCTGAAGACATGGGATTTTCTTTGTTGGTTAGTTTTAAATTACATTTTCAATTTCATTAACTCATATTGGGTTATTCAAAATTTTTATGTCTTCTTGATTCAGCTTTGGTAATTTTCACATTTCTAGGAATCTGCGCATTTCATCTGTTTTCCATTGTAAGTGAGGGAAGAGTTTCGAAGTAGGTATTGATAATCTTCTGAATTTCCACCAGATCTGTAGTGATTGCATCCTTTTCATTCCTCATTGCATTAATTTAGTTTTTTTTTCTTTCTTTCCTTTTTTGATAAGGCTGGCTAGGGGCTTCTCAATTTTATTTATTCTTTCACAGAACCAATGCTTTGATTCATTAATTCTTTGTATTGGATTCTGTCTGGATTACTTTTCTCTCATTGCTGGGACAAAATACCTGACACCCAGAATTAAGGAAGGAAAGGTTTCCTTAGCTCACAGTGTGTGGAGGTTTCAGTCTATACTCAGATGGCTCAAAGGCAGATGGCAGAGGGCGACAGTTCATGGTGGAGGAAAACAACAAAACAGCAAGAGCCAGAAGGCAGGAACAGAAGCAGCAACAGCAGCAGTGGGGGCAGAGGCAGGCAGCAAGGCTCTCTCCTTTCCTTATGTTGCATTCAGGCTCTCCACCCCATAATCCCAGCATAGGATCTTGAGTTATTAATGAGCTCTAGAAGCCGACCACATGACTGCGTGAGGCTTGCAGGGGGTGGGAGGGGGGTGGAGGGACAACTAGACACAGACCATAACGTATTCTCAATCTCAATTGTTTTAGTTTCTGCTGTGGTGTTCATAATTTCCTCCTTCGTATGGGATTTGTAAGCCAGTGTTTTACCCTTGGCACTGCTGATATTAGGGCCTGGTAATTTTCCTGTGCAATGTAGCAGCATCCTTGAATTTTACCATTAGATGCCACGTCAGGAATGGTGTCCACCTTTCCAGTTGTGACAACCAGAAATAAGTTGTCTGCTTGAGAACTCTGGCTTATATAATCCTTCATTGAGGAATACTGGGGTTGTTTCCAATCTCGTACTATCACAAATACAGGAGTAAGTAAGCATGCACATGCTTTATTTTGCATACTTTCAAGGGTATTCCTAGTATAAATTATTAGCCATGGGACTTTTGGGCTAGCACAACATTCTTTCCTATACCCTTTATTTAAAAATAGGCCACAATGATTATTTATAGTAAGGGACCTCACCATGGCATTCTTTGTATATGTATAAAGCATATTTTCATCATATCTACTAAAACACATTTTTATAGTTTTGGAAATACTGCAAAACTTCACCCCAGGGCTGACTAAAGCACCTGTTTAAGCAAGCTTAGGAAAGCTCAGGGACCATAGTTTGATCCTCAGCATCACATGGCATGCTAGCCCCTCCCCCAGGGTGGGCTGACCTAGCCAGAATCTGGGAGTGGTGTGAACCTATAATCCCAGAGCTCAAAACAGGAGGATCACCTTGAGTTCAAGCTGCATAGTGAAACCTTGCAAGAACCAAATACATTAAAAAACAAACAAATGAACAAATTTTATCATATAAGGGTTGTGCTATTTTAGACTCTCATCAACAATCTAAGAGATTGTGATTGCCTTTCTAGGTGACACATAGAAATGTAAAGATCCAGATGTGAATTAGAGAGGTCACAACATCAGCAAATCTCTTTCTATAAAGACATCTAGATGTTTGTGCCATGGAAGCTGGAATAACTTGAAAATTCCATGGTTTTGTAAAGTCACTTTTCTACTGAGGCTGTTGGATTAATCTTTCAGGGAGAGGGTGATAACAATCTCCAGGCAAACAAAGGCTCCTGCTTGTCAAGGTTGAATAGAGCTCCTCTCAAGTTTTCCAAGTTTTTACCTCCAGCCACTGCTGCTGAAAACTGGTTGAAGAGAAACCCAGTCTTCTCCTCCACTTAGGTACCAAATGGATGTTCCAAAAACTTCCTGCAGAAGCCCCATCCATGCTCAGAGATGGAGCGAGGCTCAACAACCACCACAGAAATGAGCAAGCATTGTGTTGAGGGTGTTCAAATAACTGATGGGGTACACCTGCAAAGCATTGGACCAGAGGAAAGTTGATGTTTATTAGGAAGAGATGAAGTTCTATTAGGGGAGGCAAGAGGATGCCGCATTAAGGCGGTGATAGAAAAGGTTAGCAGGAGTGTGTGGGCAGGACAAGGTTTGTGTGTGTCTTAGGTAGAGCTGGTGGCCCACTAGAGTTGGAAGCATCTTGATGCTTTGTTTTGAACAATACCACAGTGCTAGCAGAGAGGTGACAGAGGCATGCACTGTCTCGGGGAGGAGGGACTCGGGCCAGGGTCCTCATTGGGTCTCACTGAACTCTGTGCTGGCTCCTTCTCTGATCTAAGGTTAGAACAGAAGTCATAATATAGTACTTCTCTGAGCACCTACCCCAACTCAGAGAAAAATCTACTAGATTATTGTTCATAGCTTGTGCTAGTTTTCTTTTCAAAGCTTCATGCAGTCATGGGGTGGCTTCTGGAGTTTGTGATTGATTCTTGATCCAATACTGAGATTATAGGTGTGAGTGCTACACCCTAGCCCTAGGGTGGGTAATCTGCATTGCAGTGTAAGGAGGGGAAAGAGGCCAGCCTGATGCCTGAGCTGTTGCCACTCCCTTTGCTCTTGGCTCTTTGCCACCACCATGTGCCACTCAGCTTTGGAGCCAGCTGAGTAAGGACTGAAACTTCCACTAATTGTGAGCTAAGTAAATCTTTCCTTCCTTCATTTTGGATGTTGGGTATTTACTCCCAGCAATGAGAGAAGAATAACCAAGCCAGTTCTCTCTCTCTCTCTCTCTCTCTCTCTCTCTCTTGTGGAATCGGGGTTCGAACTCATGACCTTGCACTTGCCAGGCTGGCACTTGTGCCATGGGGTTATCTCCCCAGTTCCCCAAGACAGTTATAATAGTCTATCAGACCTTAGTTGTCATGCTTGATTGCACCCTGCAGGGAAAGTGTTTTGCAGGACATGGGAACAGTTACACAGGCTCAATTTCTCACCCTCCTTCCAGTCCTCAAGGGACACAGCATTGGGAAGCTCCAGGGGTGGCTATTTCTAGACTGGTCAGTGCAGAGCTTCATGTAGCTCCCTGAAAGGGACTGGAGGATGGGAATTTGGTGTGTACAGATAGCTCTCACCCCAGCCTTCAATGTCAATGTCAGTGGTGAAAGTAACAACTAAACGGGCTGGCGCGATGGCTCAGCAGTCTACAGCACCTGTTTAGGCAACTGTAGGGACCACAGTTTGATCCCTGGCACCATATGCTCCGCCAGCCCCACCCCCAGGACAGGCTGAGTCAGCCATAAAAAGAAAGTAGCAACTAAAAACAAATTGATTTTGATTTTTGTAACAGTTGAGTTTCTTGGTGTGTTATAACTGGTACCATCCCATTGGAGGACTTTTCCTTCCTGTCCCTTTTGGTCCCATGTGAGTTCCTCCTGAGGATGGAGCAGGTAGGAGCAAGTAGCTATATTTTACTCAGGAAACTAATGTCAAATGTCAGGAAATATTGAAGGGAAATCAAGAGATGTACAAGAGAACCATATTTGGGGATATTGCTTCACTTAAATTTGTTGGCACTCTCAAACTATTCTCTATTTCTCTATAAAGGGATTGTTTAGTCATAATAATTGAGGTTTTCATTTTTAGGGCAATTCTAGTGTTTTGCAAAGGTTTCATGTTGATTCATTCTTATCAACCTCAAGAAGCAGAGAAACATGAAGAAACATTGTACTTCCCTAAATTTCGAGAGTTTTAAGCAGCAGAACATCAGCTGTCTTGAAAACTGGGCATTGAATATCAGCAGCCTTGGGAGATCCATAGGCACAAAGGCTTGGAGCATATCAACACTGGTTTGTGTTTAAATACTGCAGGAATAAAATTAAGGTGCTAGAATGCCCCATGGATTCAAGGCTGCTTTTAAAGGGTTTTCTGAGTGCCTTCCCTTCTTGAAATGAATCAGTCATGCAATGTGTAAAAGGCTCCTTACAATCACTGTTGTGAAAGCTGCAACCAAAGTCTGGTTTCTGAGTGACACCTTTGGTCTTCCAGATCATTCCTACTTCCCAAGCCATCTCCCTCTGTTCCTACCCATCCAGACATTTCTGCATCTATAGCTTGTGACCGTGAACGCTGTTGTGTCACCTTGACTGGAGTGAGAATGCCCAGCTGATGACTAAAGCACAGTTCTGAATGTGTCTGTGTGGTGCCTCCCCAGATGACTGACAAACTGAGGAGGGAAGATCTCAGTAATGGGCAGTGGTAGGCCGACAGCCTGGGTAGAATGAAAGGAGAGGAGGAAAGAACTGGGCGTGCATTTCTGAGGAGCTCCAGTCTGCTTGTGAGGGTGCAGGTTTTGCTCCTGTTGCCAGGGCAGATTCGCACCAGTGACTGTGCAGTGAGTTTCCAGGCTTTGATCTTGGACTGGTGCTGCATCCTAGTCTTTCTGGCCCTGCAGTTCCCATCTTCTTGGCCTGAGCTGCTGCTGGATGCTCTTGCTTAGGGATCAAGCTTTGATATAAATACAAACACCTTGTCAAGTACAAGCATATGCTTCACTGTAGTATTTTATTTTCTTTATTTTGGGGTACTAGAGAATAAACCCAGTGTTTCACACATGCTATAACGACTGCTGTGCCACTGGGTATAGTCCTAGTCCTTTTAATATTTTATTTGGAGGCTATGCTACTCCCTAAGTGTCCAGGCTGACCTCGAACTTGTGACCCTCCTGCCCAACCTCCTAAGGACCTGGGATTCCAGGTGGGCCACTGTGCTCAGCTGCCTCCCTGTTGTTTTTATTTCTCATCTCTCTGCATCTTCTTTCCACTTTGCACCAGTGCTCACTCTTCATAGACTACTAGTTGTTCATCCTGATTCCCTATAATTTGACCACAATTCCTTTATAAGTTATAGAGCATACATATTGTATCTCCTTGCTTGTAACATTTGAATGTGTTCTGTAGATGCTATTCTTTTTTCCTTCACTCTGTGGCAATGCTATAGAGTAAGAGTTTATCACTGTTTAAAAGAAAACAGCAACAAGATTTCCATACTGCTTTTGTAAGTGCTAAAGGCATGGCTGGCCTTTTCTTTTGTCGAATCTTGTGTTAGAAAGGAAAGTGATATACTTCCACACCTTCTCAGGTACTTACTGTCCCAGAGGAAGTGATGTACACAGCTTAAGAGGGGATTTCCCCTCAAGCATACAGATGATGCAGCCTGAATACATGTGAGCTCTTGTGGGGACAAGCAAATTAAATATTCTTTGCTTAATTTTGATCAAGTAGCATATAAATGGCTACAGGTAAGATGTGCTTTGGATAATGTACATGTTTTTTTCTTTAATTTGTTATGAAATAATCAAATCTGGGCTGTCTCTCTTAGGCACGTGTGAGGAAAATTGCTACTATTGGTGAACCACCAGATAATTGTCCTCAGGTTCCCTTCCTTGACCACTATATTTCAAGGTGTAAGTTCACTTTCTATGACTAAATCATAGCAAACCAAGAAGTTGGTAGTCAAAGGTAGATTCCTATACAATGGGACTTCAGGAGAAAAACAGACAGGTGAATTAGGTATGTGGAAATAGTGGTGTAAGACTAGCCTGCACTACTGTCAGGGGCTCAGAATGCTTGGAAGGTGCTCTCATGCTGAAATCACCCTAATGGAGGCTATTGAGGAGCTAGAGGGTCCCCTTTTCTGCAGTCTGGGGAGGAAGTCTGCCATGAAGACACAGTGCTTAGACTGGAAAGGTGGGTCTGTGGGGCATGGAAGTGAGGCAGGGGTCTCTGGAAGATCAGGAGCTGTTAGGGTCCAGGGTGACACCCAGCTTTGTGAGTATATGGGACAGAACACAGCAAAGGAGAAGCAAAATTACCAACTCAATCTCTCTCTCTCTCTCTCTCTCTCTCTCTCTCTCTCTCTCCCTCTCCCTCCCTCCCTCTCTTTTGGTGGGACTGGGGTTTGAGCTTACAACCTTGCACTTTCCAGGAAGTCACTTGTGCCACAGAGCTATCTCCCCAGCCCCCCCAACTGATTATTGATATTAACAATTCCCTTACATTTTTCTAAAATCTTAGCATCAATTTGCCTATTACCCAGAATGGAGAAGATAGCTCTTTTTATCAAATAGGTAATAAAAATAGTTGGTTAAGGCTCACAAGTTGTATTTATATCCTAGTCAAATGAAATACACAGTGAGTTCATTTAAAAGAAATAACTTTGCAATTTTTTTCTCTCAGCCTAAGTAATTTTGCAATTTTTCATAGAAAACATTAATTTTAAGATATTTATCCTACTCTATTATCCTTTTGATCATTTAAACATACACAGACTATAATTTTGTTATCATTGGTAGTTAAAATGTGGATGCTTAGTGTTTAAAATATTAAATTAGCTCTGGACAGGATGGCATGCAATTTATTATATGTGAATTGTCAGTTGAAATAAAATAATTTCTAGTAGAAGAAACAATTACTTTCTCAGAAATTGTCCTTATAGTTTCAGAATGTTGTAAAGTCTGTCCAGGGGTGCCTACCCTAGTGACGATTATTTTAAGGCTAAAACATTAGAGAGGAAAAAGACACAATGAAATTATTTTAACAAGGAAAGAAATTATTTTGGCACTTTGCCTATTTGAATAAATATAGTCAATTAACTGTACAGTTTTAGAACTGAACTAGAAAATCATCTAGATAAAATTCTGAATCAAATGTTCTTCAAAGTAAGATCTAATTTTCTTTTTTTTAAGATCTAATTTTCAAGAATTCTGTAAAATGAAAAATTCTGCACTTTGAATCTTTTTTTTTTTTTTTTTTTTTTTTTTTTTTTTTTTTTTTTTTTTTTTTTTTTTTTTTTAATTGCACCCAGGGTGAGATGCACGCCTGGCATGTGGGTCCGGGGATTGAACTCAGGTCCTTGTACTGGCCAGGTTTGTGCTTATTTCTCTGAGCTACCTCTCCAGGCCCCTGTACTTTGAATCTTACTGCATGTAATCTTTATATTTGTTACTCTAAAATAGTAGATATGTAAAGAGAAAAATAAATGTTCATTCTTTTATTTATAGACACTGTCCTCTGTACTAATTGTTTATTTTCAAATACTGGGAAAAGTTTTATGTACAATATTTATGTATATATGTATGTATGTGTGTATGTATGTATTTTAGGACAAGATCTACAGGGTCTATAGGATCTCACTAGCTAGATCGGACTCGTAGTGATCCACCTGTGTTCGGCCTTACAAAGAGCTGAGATTACAGGCATGCACCACCACACCCAGTCTCAATCGCTGTTTCAGTGTGCCTGGGGGCAGGCTGGGGATTGAACCCCCAGCCCCTGCATCTGTCTAAGCAGGCACTTTAATCCACTGAGCTATTTGGCCAGCCCTACAACATTTATTTTAATTAAGCAGTTCTCAGATCATTTAAAGTCAAATATTTGCTAGCTTCTGGAATAGGTCTTTTTTTTTTTTTTTTTTTTTTTTTTTTTTTTTTTTTTTTTTTTTTTTTTTTTTTTTTCTTTTTTCCTTTTTTTAAGTTTATAAAAGGAATTGAACTTGCCCTTTCTGTTCTTTTTTTTCCCTATTTAAAATCTCCCTGTAAGGGGCTGGGAAGATAGCTCCGAGGCACAAGTGCCTGCTGGACAAGTGCAAGGTCGTGAGTTTGAACCCTGGTCCCACAAAAAAAAAAAAAAAAAAAATCTCCCTGTAGAAGACTTGCCTATATATCACGTAGTGTCTCTGCTTCATTCATGCAAATTTGATGCCTGGAATAAACTCATAAGCCTATGGCCAGCTGATGTGCAGCCAAGGATCTGAGAACACATAGCGGGCACAGATGTTCTTTTCAATAAATGTTGATGGAAAAACTATATTTTCAAGATCAGCGAGATAGCTTGGTGGACTCAGTGCCTGCTTAGGCAAGCACAGGGACCCTGCCCCTGAGCTGCTGAGCCAGTGACGTCTGGGAGTGGCAGAGCACACCTACAATCCCAGTGCTCGGGAGGCTGAAAACAGGAGGATGACTCTGAGTCTGAGCTGCACAGTGAGACCCTGTACCAAACAAACAAATAAACAAACAAACAAATAAATAAATAACTTAGGGAGAAAAAAAACATTGAATCTACATGCAGAAGAATAAAGCCAGGCCTCAACTGTGGAACACACAGATCAACCCAAAATACTGAACTCTAAGACCCCAAGATGTTGAACTGCTAGAGAACAAGGAAATAGTTCATGGCATTGGTCTGGACTAAAAGTATACCATGAGATAAAAATCAGACAACTGAGATTACATTAAACTGAAAGGCTTTGGGCTGGCCCGATAGCTCAGCAGACTAAAGTGCCTGCTTAAGCAGAGTGCAGCAGCCAGATTTTGATCCCCAGTGTGCTGTGCCAGCTTCCCTGCTGGGGCATGCTGTGATGGGTCATTGAAAGTGGGCATGGTGGCACATGCCTGTAATCCCAGTGCTTGAAAGGCTGAAAACAGGAGCAGCACCACAAGTCCAATTTACCTAGTAATATATGACAAAACCAAAACTGAAAGGCTTTTGCACGGCAAGCAGTAAACAATAGCACCTGCCTCGCAAGTGCTAGGACCCTGGTTCGATCCCCTGTACCATATGCCCTTCAGGGCTTGCAACCCTGTGTCTGCTCTGCTGGCCACCAAGACCGGGCATAATGGTGCACAGCTGTACTCCCAGCCCTGGGGAAACTGAGACAGGAGGAGCACTGTGAGTCTGGACTGTGTAGTGAGACCCTGTACCAAATAAATAAATAAATAAATAAATAAATTTAACAATGGTGATAACAAAATGATAAATGGAAATCTTATATATATTGGAAGGTTACATCTAAAATATACAAGCTACTCAATGGCAGGCTAAATATATATAGCTTGGTTTTAAAAATGGACAATTCAGACAGATCTTTCATTTTTTTTCTTTTTTTGGTACTGAGAATCAAATTCAGTTCCGTGCACTAGCCAGGTAGGCATTGTGTAACTGAGTTATATCTCCAGGCAATCAATTTCCAAAAAAAAAAAAGAAAAAAGAAAAAAATTAAAAATGGCTAACAGATATGGGAAGGGATTCTAAAAATCACTAGTCATCAAGAAGATGCAAAGGAAAATGACAATGAGAGAACACTTGGCACTTGTTAGAATGTTGTTCTCCAAAACATGAAATGGAGGTTTTGGAGGGAACATGGAGGAAAGAGAAGCTTTATGCACTTGTGGACAGAGAATCCAGTGGTGCAGCTTTTATGGAGAACAGTGTGGAAGTTCCTTGAAAAAGTAAAAATGGAACTCATAACATGACCCCACAATCCTACCATTTGGCTGTCTACACACAGGGACATGTTCCTATTTGTATGTTCACTGCTGCAGTTTCTGCAGTTGTCAGGACATCAAGTCAGCCAAGGTGACTGCCAGGGCTGAGAGGATAAAGAAAACGTGGGTATGAACACAGAGGGAACCCTCCTGTCTGCTGTTGATAAGGCCTGTTCTTACTGGGACAGATGGACTTTGTGAGGCTGTGAAATGTGAGGCCACATTTCTCCAATGGTCAAAGATTCTGGACATTTTTTCATGTAAATTCTTTTCCTAAAATTTTATTAATTTTACAGGTCCACCACAAACTCATTCGATCCAGCAACCAGGCCTGCTGGGTGAGTAAGAGCACCCTGGGCCAGCTGGAAACTCATTTGACCCAGCAACCAGGCCCAACGTGCCAGTGTGGAAAACTGTTGCAGAACTCCCTGCAGAGAGACTAGAAACAAGACTCCCCCAGCTGATCCAGGAGCAGAGCATCTTGCCAGAGTGGCACAGCAGGTTTGGCTCCAAGGGCTACAACAGGAAAAAGTGGAGCTCAGAAACCAGACACAAGCCACACCCACCTGGACAACTTTGAACTTGGTACATCCAGACCTGGTGCTAACGTAAGAACTCTACCAAAGCTCTATAGACAGGGCTACACAAAATGTCAAAGAGAAGGAGCAAAATGCACTGTGAGGCCCCAAACCCATCCAGAACAAATATGGGACAGAAGCATAGAAGAAATTGGAAATCACACACCTGAAATCTCTGAAATAATAGCATCTGAAGTAAAGAAACAACTGCAGAAAGGTATAGAGGAAATCAGATCAGAAATAACTTCTGAAGTAAAAGAAGAAATAATAGCTATAATAAAAGAAGTACTACTGCTTCCAATGACAATGATAAAAAAATAGAGGAAAAGAGAATAATGATGGAATCCTTGAATGAGCAATATAGGAAAGGAATAGAATGAATGAAACAGATTCAAAGTGCCATACAGGAACTTAAAACCCCAGTCACAAGCTGGAAAAACCATTTGAATGAGAGGTAAGATAGACTTTCAGACCTTAAAGACACCATTGCAGCTAGTGAAGAGGTAAGAAAATTTCTCTTAATAACAACTAGGATGTAAGAGAAAATAATTCAACATCTGCAAGATGATGCAAAGATGTACAGGGTAAGACTGATAGGCATCAATGAGAAAGAAGGAGTCTGTACAAATGATATAAAAAGAATATAAGAATAAGTAATAGTGGAAAACTTCCCAAATATGGGAAAACAATTTGACATTCAGGTAACTGAAGCTTGTAGAACTTCAAATAACATCAACCCAATTAAAACCACACCCAGGCATATAATAATCAAGATCCCAGAAATTCAGCATAGAAACAGTATACTGAAAGCTGCTAGAGAAAAGAAACAGATCACATTTAAAGGAAAATCCATTAGAATATGGCAGATTTCTCTTTACAAACCATCAAGTCAAGAAGAGCATGGAGCAAAGTACTTCAAGTCTTGCAAGAAAAAAATTTCAGGCCAGACTGCTATACCTTACAAAACTCTCTTTAAGTTCAATGGAGAAGTGAAATACTTCCAAGACAAAGAACAACTGAAGAATTTCATGATGACAAAACCAACTCTGCATAGTTTATTAAAAGATATTCTAGAGAAGGATCAAAATGACCACAACTCCATGAAGGAGGATGGAAAGAACCCACCAAATAGGGAAAATAATTAAACACAAGAGAAAAGAGGTATACAAAAGCAATCTTTCAACTATTCCTTTATGTACAGCAGCAGAACATGTCCATCAGCATATTCTACAAATGTACTTCTCCTTCACCCTATGGGTCATGATTCTGTCTAGGTATACAGGGTGGATATCAAGGAAATAGCAGTAGTTCAGTCCAACAAGTGATACCTGGTCGCCAGTAAACATCATGGACACTGTCCATGTACACAGCATACTAGAACTTTGTGTGATCCCCAAACTGTTAGAAGTTCTAGTCATGTATTTACAATTCCAGTATTTATGTTATGTTTTATTCTTAGTAATTCCTTACTCCCATGGAAACTTTTTCTTAGTTGATATCTTTGTATATATTCACCTATTCAAATACTATGTGAGTACTGTGAATTAATTACAGATTTGTATATATGATACACAACAGTCTGGCCTCTTAGTTGGAATCATGATTTGATTTAAATTTTGGAATATTATTTTGAAATATTTAATTTAATTTTGATTAATTTTCTGAATGTTGTTTAATTATACTTTTTGTTTTATGATTCATACTGTATCTCTGACTTACAATCTACATATAATCCATGATATGGTATTTTCTCCTAGTATTAGAAACTTTAAAAAGAAAAAAAATATATATGTACACAAGGATACATACATATAGACATACAGCTACTTTGTCTTAGTTCATTGAGAATAAAAGTTTGTGCTAATATTGTTTAGACAGGATATCAGGTCTGCATCTTGTCCTCTGAATAACTACTGTGAAGACAACAATATGCATGGTATTAATTATTGTAACCATCCTACTGACTTGTTTTGAAATTGTTTCATTGCTATTTTATCTTTTTTTCTCAATAAAATGAATTAAAAATAACAAAAAGAAAAAAATTTTGACACAGGGTCTCCCCAGCACTGGGATTGCAGGCATGTGCTACCACACCTGGTTTGGTGGCCGGGATGGTACACTTGGAGTTACAGGGCTGGCATGCAGTACTGGGGATAGAACTTGTGTCCTTGCACTTGCCAGGCAGGCACATAGACACTGAATTATCTCCCCAGCTCTCTAATACATAATTTTATATTAAGAATATTTTTTAAAATGTTGGCCTACAGTGGGGCAGCCTTGGGCTCCAGGAGCCATGGGATAAAACTCCGCCTGGTGGCTGAAAAGGCAGCTGCCTGAACCAGTTTGCTTCAGTTTTTTCCACTGATGCTTTTCTGTCTTTGCCCCAGAGTCCTACTGTGCCATGCCCAGACAAATATTATTTTTTAAAATTATATGTACACATACATTTTGACTATAATTAAAACAGTTAAAAGTTTTCTATGTCTATTATTTATTTATTTATTTATTTATTTATTTATTTATTTATTTATTTTGGTCTGTTTTTTTTTGAGACAGGGTCTCGCTATGCAGTTGAAGCTGGTCCTGAGCTCACTTTTATAGCCCAGGCTGGTCTCGAACTCGCACCAATCCTCCTGCCTCAGCCTCCCGAGTTCTGGGATTACAGGCGTGAGCCACCACGCCTGGCAAAAGTTTTCTATGTCTAAAGCAATATTTTCTTAAAACATTCAAATGGTCTTGCTTAAACTTACAAAAACTAGATTAAAAACAAATGTTTATATTTTACTAAGTTAATGTCATGTCCTTTCCATTATTATGTTCCATTTTGTTACTTAAACTAAATTTTAAGGATTAAAGGTTTCTTAATGATTAATTCATAAAATGTTGCCAGTAAGTTAAATTCATAACTGGTTAAATGAACGATTATCTTAGTTTGTGGTATATCCTATTGTATATCATGTGCTATGAATCTAAGTTTTAAAGTTTAATACATACAAAATACCTGATAAGGGCTCTCTTTTTCTTTGTTATCTTTTATTTTGTACAGGGTCTCACTACTGACACATAGCAATTCCGCTGCTTCTACCTGCCAAGTACTGGGATTACAGGCGCACACCACCACGCCCGGAATCCATCACCTGAACCAAGGCCTGTATGCTTCTCTAAGCAAGTGCTTAGTCACCTGAGCTGTACTGCTGGCCCTAAGGGCTCTCTTTCTTACAGTATGCATTACATGTAGATCAGTGGTGGTGAGCCTATGACATGCGTGTCTCGACAGGCTGTATCTTTAAATGCTCCGAAAGGTTGGCGGTCACTGATCTAGATCTTGGACGTATAAATGATCAGCATGTTTGGCATCTCTTTAAGTTTGGACCTGCCGCTTTTGATCTATATTGGCTTTGACTAAGCAAGCATCTGTTATTGTATAAATGAGATGCATATGTATCTAGGGTAATGAGTCTGCCTACAGCCATTAAACTTAGACAAGCTCTAAATTTGTCCTTTAATCCTTGTCAGTGCAGCGACATCCTGTAAACCTCCTATTACAGTTTAAACTTTGCCTTAAGAGTAGAACTGAGTGAATATCTGTAAAGACTTCTGTCTTGCTGTGGCACTAATTATTGCTAGCTCCATGGAGTACTGAAAACATTTGTGTTTCCTAAGTGAAAAGTCATGTTCTATTCATAGATGAAAAGGCAATGTACAGATAAAAGAAATGGCCCAGGCATATATTGTCTTTAAGGGCCTTAGGAATTTTTACTTGGTTTGTGTCCTGAAGCTGTGATTTTTACTAAAGTACAGTTTAAAAACAACAATTAAAAATAAATTTTATTAATTTTAATAAGAAATAATGATGAGACAGTTTCAAAACACGTTAGGCTGCCTTAAGGGCAGGTCTCACGCTCCATGTGAGGGAGGGGACCGAGCCCCGTCCCTGGCACCTGAGAGACTTCAGCGAATCATGTACTTTGCAGCGGAACTACCTAGCAAGCCCCCTCTCATGGACTTACTTGTCCTTATTTTGAGAAGTGTCCATCTGTACCATGCTATTCACTGTGCTTAGAAAGCAGGAAATTCTGTCGTTCAGAAGAGCACGGGTGAACCTGGAGAGCATTAAGTCCAGCACAGGGAAAAACTATACTGTGGCTTCGTTTCTGCATGGTGGCTTCAGCACCCTGAATTCACAGAAGTCAAGAGAAGAACGGGGGTTTTGGGTTGGGGTTGGGGGATGCTGGCCAAGGCTGCAGAGTTTCTGCTCGGAAGGAGAGAAGGGTTCAAATGCTGCGTGGTGTGGCACGGTGCCTGCAGCCGTTAACAGTGCTCTGGGGGTTCCACAGTTGCTGATCGTCAGTGTTGTTACCAGGAAAATGGTCCTTGCTTGAAGCGATGCATGTACTAAGGAGCCTGATCCAGTCATTCCAGGACACAAACATATTTCAAAACCAGAATGTTGCACATGATAAATATATACATGTCATCAACTCAATTTAAAAGTCACAAGAAATAATTGTGTTGTAATTGTCTAGAAAAGGTTATAGTTTAAAATTCTACAGATGAGGGGCCAGACAGGATGGCTCAGTAATCTAAAGCACCTGCTTGGGAAAGCTTAGGTGGCTTCAGGGACCGCGGCTCGATCCCCGGCATCACATGCTGCGCCAGCCCTGCCCTTAGGGCAGGCTGAGCCGGCCATAAAAATAAATAAACAAACAAAAGTTCTGAAACAAGGAAAAAAAATAAATAAAATAAAATTCTACAGATGAGTCTTCTTAAAGGTATAGAAAATTTTTTTAAGATAAAAAAAATTTTACGACGTAAGAGGACAGTGGTAATTTTTTTTTTTTCCAGTACTAGATATGCAACCTAGGGCCTCATGCTGAGCTACATCCCCAGAACTCTTTTATTTTTTTATTTTGAGACAGATTCTAAATTATTAAGTTGCCCAGGCTGGGATTGAAATTGTGTTCCTTCTGCCTCAGCCTCCTGGTGTTGAGACCACAAAGACGTGCCACCATGCTACACAAAGAGTTAATTTTTCTTAAAATCCAGGAGATAACAAAAGCGTGCCAGTGAGTCCCAGGAACACATTTGCTTTAGCTTCTCAATGTCAACATCTCTCCAAAGTTTCTGTCCCCAGGGCTCCCGGCTTTCCAAATCTCTCTGGTAGAGAGTATATTCTATATGGATTTGGTACACGGTCACACTACGCAGCTCTGACTCACTGTGAGTCCCCAGTGCTGGTATTACGGGCATGAGCCACCAAGCCCTGTATTGGAGGTGGCTCAGTGCACCTGGGTTGGGGCCAGCACAGCATATGGTACTGGAGAATGAGCCTGGGTCCCTGTGCTTGCCTACGAAGGCTCTTATCCACTGAGCTATCTTGCCAGCCTGAGAGTGTATTTTATGCTCACTATGGAATATATTTTTCATGACTCTGAGAGGGAAAGCATGGTTACCTCTACTCTTGACTCACCCTACAGACTAGTAAGTGTTGTGGAAGCAAAAAACAAAATGCTGAGCACTTTTGTTTACATATGTCCCAAGGGCTATGTATTAAAATAATGGAAACCGGGTCTGACCTTCAAATTGGGCCTCCATGCTGAATTTCAGCTTGGGGACGGTATTGTGCACAGAACTTACTTGGGCTAGGACAACTTTTGCTTCTTTTGGGGACTCATTTTAGTGTGATAAAGTGACTTAAATAGCAGACATATGCATATATTTTTCACTTGATGACTGTTAAACCATGACCCCCAGGTCAGTAGGAGTAAGAACCCCACATCCAGTTTTCTCCCATACCTGCTGAATCAGAAACCTCAGGAGTGGCACCTAGAGTCATTCCCCAGGGCTTTCTGTTTGTTTGTTCGTTTATTTATTTATTTATTTGTTTGTTTGTTTGTTTATGGCCGGCTCAGCCTGCCCTGAGGGCAGGGCTGGTGCAGCATGTGGTGCTGGGGATCGAACCGTGGTCCCTGCAGCCGCCTAAGCTTTCCTAAGCAGGCGCTTTAGACCACTGAGCCATCCTGTCGGCCCCTCCACTACCCCCCAGGGCTTTCTGATGTATACTCAGATCACACTTTGTTGAGTTAAACTTAAATCAACTGCTCTCAACAGGGTGAATTGGTGCCACCGCCCAACTTCAACAACGAAGTGCTGCTGCCATCTAGTGGTGAGAGCCCAGGGGTGCTATTTAGCGTCTTCCAGAGCAGACCCACTAGGACAAAGCTTTAACCAGCTCCAAACGTCAATGAGGATGAGAGATTCTAAAATAAACTCTTTAGAAGGAGTTTTTCAAAAGTAGCTGCATAAGCTGGGCGTGGTGGCTCACGCCTGTAATCCCAGCACTTGGGAGGCTGAGGCAGGAGGATTGTTGTGAGTTCGAGACCAGCCAGGGCTACAAAAGTGAGCTCAAGGCCAGCCTGAACTGCATAGCAAGACCCTGTCTCAAAAAGACAAAAAAAAAAAAAAAAAAAAAAAAAAAAAAAAAAAAAAAAAAAAAAAAAAAAAAAAAAAAAAAACAAACAAACAAAAAAAAAAACAAAAGTAGCTGCATATAGCGAACAAAAAGGTTGAATGAATCAGCAAAGGTGTAGAAGTCAAGTTTTGGCTCTGCTAATTCATGGTTGTGTGGTTTTATGTCAGTCCCTTCATGCCTAGATTCATTTGTCTTGTCTGCAAAATGAAAATAGTCTCTGGCTATGGGACAGATTACTATGAGGATCAAATGAGACGATGCATATGAATACACTTTGTAAACCAAGGCTAATCAAACTGAACCAGAGTGGGAGGAAGATTTGGCCCAGAAGTGGGAGTAAGATGCTGAAAAAGATTACAGCAACTGATTCAGCTGCCTGAAAATAACCAGATTCCTTCATGTAAACGTGGATTGTGTTAGAAATTTTCCTCAGCGCTTCTGGGATCCTTTCCTCTGAGCATTTTATTTCAGCTTTTTAAATCTTCACTCATTGCAGGGCACAGAAATTCATTGATTCTATTAGATGTTCTCAAACCTCAGTCTGCGTTAGAACCTCAAGAAAATTCTGACTGAAGATCCTCGAGCACAGGTTGCAGGGCTGCATCTCGAGTTTCTGAGGAAGTCTGAGAAAGACCAGAGCAATCAGCT
This sequence comes from Myocastor coypus, assembly GCA_004027025.1. Lineage (NCBI taxonomy): Eukaryota > Metazoa > Chordata > Mammalia > Rodentia > Myocastoridae > Myocastor > Myocastor coypus. The sequence goes on from PVJA010011841.1 coordinate 19,314, forward strand.
GCACGGGATGCTGAGGGTGCTGCTCTGGAGACCACAGGAACACTTCCTGAGCGGCCGGGTGGCATATACCTGTAGTCCCAGCATTCCGAGAGGCAGAAGCAGGAGGGTTGCAAATTAAAGTTCCATCTAAAGAATTGAGAAGACCCTGACACAAATGAAACAGCACAACAGCAATATCAAAACCAAAAATCAAGAAAGGTGCTACAGAGGTAGTTCGGCATAAAGACCCTGGATTCAATCTCTAGAAATGCAAATACAACAAAAACACTCCTCCGAAGTCTATGTACTACTTTCTGCCTTATTAATTGGGTGGAATATAATAGATTGCTAATTTTTTTTTTTTTTGTGAGACCGGGGTTTGAACTCATGGCCTTACACTTGCCAGGCAGGCACTTATGCCATGGAGCTATGTCCCCGGCCCTAGATTGCTAATTTTTAATTGTCCCTCACTGGCAAGCTTTGGCTATGCACATTTCAATTGTTGAGCTTCTTGCATAAGGAGTAGCTTTTATATTCTTGGCAAATGAAACTGTCTCTTGTTAATTCCTTGCCTGAAAAGGCCCATTTATTTTTCTTTTGTAGTTTTGATAATGTTAATGATTTTAGCAATTTAGGATTAATAATGGCATGGACTTGTTCTCATGTAATTGAGGCCACTCCACCAATCAGATTTCACAGCTAAAGGTGTTATAAAGAGTTGTTCTGTTATAGCGGCCAGATTGTTATGTAGTTTTGGGGTCAAGGTTATAAAACCTCCAAGGTACCATCCAAGCTGCTATCCAAGGTACCAAGAGCTTGAATGTGTTACAGCTGAACTGTGTATAAGTTGGCAAGTGGAACCATCTGTCAGCAGGGGAACACAGCACAGCTGTGTAACATTCCAGGTGTGTCTGGTGAGGTGTGAAGAATCCCCGAAGCCCACTATGGGTGGGATTTAGGGTCAATGGTTGTTTGTGGTTAGGTTGAGTTTTCCTGGCTGCATCATAATAAAGTCAGTAGGTTTGAATTTGTGACACTGAAGTCGTCAAGGAGACCAGGGCAAGAGCAGCTCTGCTGTGCATTCTGGGGTCACCCTAGCCAGGTAAGCTATGACAATGTGTTTTTGTATTAAAAGTGTGAGGTTGTAACAGCAGCGGATGTCTGCTGAATAGGTTTGTTAAATTGGGGGACAATGTGACAAAGGAATGCTGCAATGTGGGAGTGCTGCCACAGTCAACCTGGGGTTCCTCTGCCTGATGCAGATAGAAGTCATGGACAGGCAAAGGCAGCTCTGCTAGCGGCCTGGGTGTCATGCGATCCTGGGTAATGCTCAGTGCCATCACCAACGTGTCCTGCTGCTGGTCATTGTGGCCATCAGCCTGTCCCAGACACTGTAGGTCAACTCTGCCACACGTTGGTCTCTGCTGCTGGTCTTCATTAGCTGCTGTTCTCTGGAGCCCTTTGGAGCTAGCTGTCCTTACTTTTGTTGCTTTTTTTTGAAATGCCCCCTCTGTCCATACTACTTAGGATAAGCGTCCTGGTAAGTTTATTGGACTTTTGCTGCCCCCCCCCCCCGGAAATCAATCATGAGCATGTTTTCAGGAGATGAGTACACTGCAGGGGGCCCTCCAGCCTGTCAGCGGAGCGTGTGGGAGTGCTGCTCAGACAGCAGCTGTAGGCCTGTGATGGGTGCCTGCTCAGGACTGTCTTGCTACTGTCCTGGGGGGTGGGACGGTGGGGGGTGGTGCTGAAGCCAAGGAATCTTCTGGAAGGCTAGCTGTGAGGGTTGGGGTTGTGAGCAGTGGGTGCTGATTCCTCCTTTTCTGATCGTGGTCACAACAGGGTGCCCCTCTCTCTTCTAGGAGGAGGCTGAAGTGTTGCAAAGGGGGAGAGGCACAAAGAGGAGCAGAGGCAATTGAGGGGAGGGCGCAGGCACCTGGCCAAGGCTGGTGGAAAAATTAAAGAACCGGGCGCCTCCTGGCTGTCCCAGCAAGTGTGTGCTGCAGGACCCCCAGGGCTATCATTGTGCCACTGATGGGGATGACCGCTACTGTTATTAGCATGCGTGTTACTGGCAGAATCCGCAGCACTCCGGGCACACATCCAGCACTCCGAGGAGGTGAGCAGGCTCCCTGGACCTGCCCTTTCTGAGGTGAGTCCAGCTGAAGAGGAAGCAGGGGGAAGGGAGGGCACATAGGGGCTGGGAACACAAACCAAGGGCCCAGTAGGTGTCTGAGTGGACCTGAGAAGGCTCAAGCGTCTGCTCTGCGGATGAAGACATTGTTTCTTCCCTGGCCCACCACTCCACACTTGCACTCTCCCTACCTTCACCCTCTTCTTGCTGTACAGTCCCCCCAGCCACCTTTTCACCCTGGTACTCTCTTCCTTCCCCCTCACTGTACCTCTCACACTAGGCCTCCATCTGTCTCACTCTGTCCCCCATATATATATATATATATATATATATATATATATATATGTATATATATATATATATATATATATATTTGCTGTGTTTCCCTCCCTCCTTTTCCCCTATGTTTTCTCCTTTTACTCATCTTCATTATTTAATCCTTAAATTCAGTTTCTTTCCATTTTACTACACTCATTATACATTTCAGGTTTTATTTATTCTTTCAGATTCTTACACAAGGGAGACAATACGATATTTACACATGAGGATCTTATTTCTTTCTCTTATGAGTTTAGTCTCTAGTTGCATCCACTTACCTACAAAGGATTCAGATTTGTCTTTATAGCTGAGCAGTCCTCCATTCAATAAAAATACCACTTCTTTTTCATCCATTCCTCAAGTGAGGGACATTTTGGTTGGTTCCAAGATTTGGCTATAACAAATTGTGCTGATATAAACATGGGGTGCACATACATCACTATGCTATGATGTTTTCAGTTCTTTTGGGAAAATTCCCGAAAGGGAAATAACTGGATGGAATGGGATTTCCAGTCCTAGTTTTTGAGGAGTTTCCACACTGATTTCCATAGTGGTTGCACCAGTCTGCATTCCCACCAGCAGCAGAGAAGGGTTTCTTTATCCCAATAATTGCTAGAGATCACTAATGATGAGCTCAATCCTTGACACAAGACCCTGGCTTATATTTATTTTCAAATCTCCCTAAAATGTGAACTAGGTAGTTATAAGAAATAAGATCAGTACCTTGTCTAGTATGGTCCACAAAATCTTTCTTTTGGATTGGTATATATAGAAAATGCTATGGGGGGCAATTATTTAAAAATCAATTTGCAAAGCTAGGACAATAGCCAGTAATTATTGTCTCATATATGTAGTCAAAGATGTACCAAACTTCTTTAACTTACAAGGAACTGGACTTGAATTCCTTTAACTTACAACAAAGATAACCACTGTCTTTCTGTGTACCTACATGACTATACCAAGTATTTTATACGAATTTTCATTTACTGTATGTAAAATGACTATGTATTTTTTTGTTTTATTTTACTCATTTATTTTATTTCTATTTGTATTACTACATGTATGCAGTGTGTAACAATTATGGTCATCCCTGAGGTGATTATGTATTTTTAACTGTGCACAAGCTCCTTGATGACTAGTCCAGGGTTTCTGGGCCACTCACTCATAACTTGGTTTACATGCACACGGCAGATTTGATTTCCATTTCAACAAAAACATCAGTATATTACTGAGGACACACTCCATTCCAGATAGAAAAGAATACTCATGCAGTTTCTTTTCTTTTCTTTTCCTTTCTTTCTCTCTTTCTTTCTTTCTTTCTTTCTTTCTTTCTTTCTTTCTTTCTTTCTTTCTTTCTTTCTTTCTTTCTTTCTTTCTTTCTTTCTTGGGTCAGGGCCTCACTTTACAGTTTGGGCTGGCCTTGTGCTCACTTTTGTAGGCCCCAGGCTGGTCTCAAACTCTCAGAGTTCCTTCTGGCTTCACCTCCTGAATGCTTGGATTATAGGCATGCACCCAGTTCCAGGGCCGCATGGCGGGTGCCTGCATCTGGGAGCTTGTGCAGTTTCTGATGCAGGTGCCATAAAATCTGCTTCAGGAAATCACATGCATATAAATACTTAAATGTTACAGAACACCTTACTAGCACCATAAGTACAATGGCTGAAGGAGCAAGAGAAGGGGACTTGCATGAGGGATTAGGTAGCTTATCTGACTCTCCTTTATGACATCAATCGAGTCACAGTCTGACACAAGTAATAAAAGCTCTCGCCTGGCTAGGGCTTCTCTTCAGCAGTATGAGTAAGGCAAATGTGTTTATTTTTAATCTGGGCCTGAGAAGTCTACATTTCATCTACTGGCCCTCCAGGTTAGTTTAGCATTTGAAAAGAAGCTGATGCCCAGAAGAGTCCAAGTGACAAGTGTTTGTAGCGGGAGAAAAGAAAAATGAGAAGAATTTGATTTCTGTGCAAAAACTTAGAGCAGCTGCTTGCTCTTTGCAGGAACAGTATTTACCTTGTGGACCATAATGTGCAGCTTTTCACTGTACTCAAGAGTGAGGATTTGGGCCTTTGGACCTTTATTCTGTGTGTGTGTGTGTGTGTGTATGCTTGTGCACGTGTGTTTTTGAACAACTTCCTTACTGAATGACTCACCATGGGGTTGTCATGGGGAAAGATGGAAAGATGAATCAGATCAAGCAGTCCCTGAGAAGCAGTATTTCCTCCCACGCACGCCATGGTATCCTTTGTCAAAGCCTTTCCATTCTTACTACTCTCTCCTGCAGTAGCACAAGCTTTTAATGTCAAGGCAGAGTTTTCCAATATGCTTTTGAGCCTGAGGTAGTCCGTGTTTTTATGGAACATAAGCAGATGGTTTTGGCAGAGAGAAGTAATGGAATAAAAATGATGGTTTCTTCTCCCTATGCTTAGATAGGTTCAAATGTCACAGCCAAGAAAAGTGTTGGAAACTAGTTAGCACCTTGAAATCATTGTTGCTAAAACTGGTGAACTAACTTTTTTTTTTTAAAAAACTGGTTTTCTATTGTGGAGAGCCGTGTACTGCCGTACCCTAAAGATGGCGCCGGCTTCCCCCTTCCGCCCCCGAGGGGTGAGTGCTCTCTGCCTGTTGTTTATTACCATATATGGTCAAGGCTGAAACCCGGGGCTTGCTTCCGCGTATGTGGACCTACCGTTGAGTGCCACGTAGCGAACCGGGATTGCATGCTCGGGAGTATTTAGTTAGAAGCCCGTGGTTGCTCGCGGGAGAAGGAAGAAAGACCGCGGGTGCTCGGGGGAGAAGGAAGAAAGACAACCGAGATTGTACAAGGGTCCTGAATAAACCGCTGAAGGAAGAACTGTGTGTTGCGTCCTCCTTGCTGGAGAGGCGGCGCGCGACATTCTATGGTTTGTATTTAACAGCCAGTATTATGTTAAAATGTTTCATCAAATCATAATATATTCTGAATTTGTACCGCACTAAAACTTGTTTGGTGTTTTTGTTATATTATTCATGAGTTCAGTAAAATCCCACAGCTTAGATAATAAAGCTCTGATAGTTTGATTTTATGAAAAAGCACAAAATACAAATGTGATCTTCTTCTACAATGCAGTCTTTTATCCATGATGCTGTGGATCTTTGACTCTCTTTGTATATACACACATGCATGAACAGAGGTACAGGTGTGTACATGTAAGCTTCTATATAGTGCTTAAGCGAAGTTACTAACCTGAAGTTCATGATCCATTTGCAGTTTTCATGCCTAGTCATTTGTGGCTATACATTTCTATAAAAGTAAACTTAAAAGCTTTCATCATCTTCAAAGGGTCTGTAATTAAAAAATGATTAGGAATTATAATAAATAGTACTTCAGTTCCTTGGTAATGCTAACAGGAGTGGTTTTAATTAGGAAAAATGATTTCCCCTTCAATGAAGCAAAAGTATATCCAACAAATTTGTGTTGTAATAAAACTCAGTGAAAAATAACACTGGGTGTTTTTATTCTTGTACTCTTTCTTCCTGCAGTCATGACAACTCTGCATGTTCACGCTCTGTGCTGTCATTGTGTAGACCACAGCTTGGCATTTTTTTAAGCTCAAAAGTTCATCTGAAGTAGATTGGGCTTGAATGTGTTCATTTCATGTCTCTGAATCCATAATTCCCAACTAAATTCCTTGGGATTTAGCTGCATTTTGATAGAACTTTGAAAAAAATTTAAAAAGTGAATATGCAGCTATCAGGTTCTATCATTAATATTATCAAAAACAAAACTGGCATTTTTTTTTTCCTCGAAAATTTGCCACTACCTGAACTGTACAATGATTTTTCTGAACAGCATTTTCCCCAAGGTAGGTTCTTAGTGGAAAGATTATAGAATAGCCTTGGATCTATTCTAACCTTTGAAAGGCCCCAAAACAGTAAAACTCTATTCCAAAACATTGCAAAGATTAAATACTTGGTTGTTCAAAGTTTGAATTTGTAGTCAATTGCTGGGCACTTTCTTAGTTACTACTCCTGGAGGCGGGAGGTTTTACAGGTAGAAAGTGAGCATAGTGCTACCACCTGTGCAGTTCTACATTTTCCAGTTCCTTGCCATGAACGAAGATGCTGTCATTTCCTAAGCATTGACTCCTCCTCATGGTCTCAGGTCACTCACTATACGGCTATGCAAAACCTGGACCCATCTCGTACCTGCTCTAACTGGGATTTATGTCAGACTACAGGTACAGCTTTTGCAAATGGGAAGGTGACTGTGGTAGTTGATACATTGTGTCAACTTGAGGAAGCTTGGCTGGATGGGCTGGACTGGTTCCCAGCTGTGGGGGCCCCATCCTGCAGCATACTGAGGGCCTGCCCTGGGATGTGATGGGTTTCACTCTAGGGTCAGATGGGCCACCTTGGAGTGACTCAGCACAAAAAAATATATTAAAAAAGTTGAGAAAGACTTTATATTATATGATCAGCCAGCCTGGCCCTGCCCTGGCTGCTTCCTGCATGGCCAGTCCTGCCCGGCTTCCTTGGAGAAGTCTTCAGTCCTCACCTTTGGAGGAGCTTGATCTTCACAGCCACACTACTTTGGAGGAGCTCTGCACTGGCATAGAATTTGGAAGAGAGAGGCTTGGTGGATGCCACAGCTGTTGCTCCTCCTCTGCTCTTCATTGTTTTCTGCTGCCTTGGAGCCAGCGGAGAATGAACTGAAACCTCTGCAAACTGTGAGCTAAATAAACCTTTCCTTCCTTAATTTTGAGTGTTGAGTATTTGTCCCAGAAACGAGTAAAAAGTAACTGAGACAGTGACCAAAGGATGAAGGGAAAGAGAAGGAAGGGGTGCAGAAAGGGAGCAAAGAGGATTAGGATCCATTAAGTACTTGTTCCAACTCATCCCAAGGAATGCAACCATGACCATAGAACAGGTCCTCATAAAGATGAGAATATCCAGGTATGATGGTGCACGCTTGTAAATCCAGCACTTGGGAGGCTGAGGCAGGAGGATCAGTGTTGAGTTTGAGACCAGCCGGGGCTACAAAAATGGGCTCAAGGTCAGCCTGAACTGCATAGTGAGACCCTTTCTCCAAGTATATATATATATGAATAATAGCCTACTTTGAAAGCCTCACACAGTGTTGTTCATGAACTGAGACTAAGGTTACTAGAAGTTCCAAAATTGAAGCTCAGTGAAAGAATGCCAGACTTAGGCAGAGAGAGCTGAAGATGTTAGCAACCTCATTTTGCATGTAGGCTGATTTAATTTGTCCACACCTCATGGAATGTAGAGACAATGGTCTCATGAAGCATCACAGCGTCACCACTGCTGGAAGGAGCTGCTTAGGAAGCAGCCCTGCTGGAGTCATGAAGAAAGAGACTTGGAACTCTCAGGGATTGTGTTGTCCTTGATCAAATTGTTTATCTACTTGATCTCAGTTTTTTTATCTGTTCATCAGGAAAGGGAGAAAAGTAGCATTTATGTCAAGTTGAGAGTGTTATATTAGCATATGTTACCTGGACCATATACAGCTTATGAGAGGCACCCTGGATTGTCACTTAGGTGCACACATCAAAAATGTTGAACTTGGTAAAGCATAGCTTTTCAAATTGTTATCAATTATCAAAACTGAGAAGGCAAGCAGACTGCTGCATTGATGCTTCATAGTTATTAAGACATCATTAGTGGTGACACACACAGAGTGGACATCATTAAAAGTCCATTTTGCCAGCTTCGTTGGATGAATTTATTTATTTATTTATTTATTTATTTTTATTTTATTTATTTATTTATTTATTTATTTATTTATTTATTTATTTTTGTCTTTTTGAGACAGGGTCTCGCTATGCAGTTCAGGCTGGTCCTGAGCTCACTTTTGTAGCCCAGGCTGGTCTCAAACTCGCACCAATCCTCCTGCCTCAGCCTCCCTGAGTGCTGGGATTACAGGCGTGAGCCACCACGCCCGGCTCGTTGGATGAATTTAGATTTTTCTTTTTGCTTGGAATTGAATAGTAAAAGCCCTATTTCTTCAGATAATGGACATAAATGTCATTTTACAACTCTGAAGTTTAGCTCAATATAAACAAAATAGGTATCATTCTGGGCCTGTGAGATAGCTCAGTGGACTAAACTCCTTCTTAGGGTAAGCTCAGGACTAGCTTGGATCCCTGGAACCACATGCCATGCCAGCACCACCATGGGGCTCGCTGAGCCAGCCATTGAGTCCAGGAGTGGTGGTGCATGCCCGTAATCTCAGTGTTGGGCAGGCTGAAAATGGGAAGATCACTAGAGTCCAATCTGTGTAGTGAGACCCTGTATCAGATACATAATTTTAAGTAAAGTACGATTCAATCAATAAATAGAAACCCTGCATATATATATGCTTAAATACACCAAGAAAGTAAAATCACATGAATAAATACCTAGGAGCAAAAGGATCTTGGTACCCTCATTCATGTACCAATTGTGTTTTGTGCTCTTTATGGTAGTATATTTTGGCGAATAAAAATAGCTGTGTGACTAATTATAGAAAGAACTGATATGTGTTGTATGCATTCTGCCTAATCATGCATAAATGAATTAGTTTCTGTTTTGATCAGCAGGAGAAATCAGTAGAACTGCTGGGATTGACGACAACTGTGAGCGCCGTTTCATTGTCATGTATCATTCGCCCTCCTCTCCTTTTCCTTTCTTTCATTATTTTTCCCCATCTCCTTTCCCCTTTCTTCCTTTTTCTTGTCTTGCCTCATCATCAGTACTGTATAATCCAATAGGATCTCAGGAAGTTTATTCCTTACAATGAAATGTGTGCCTACGTTTTTCATCTCTGTAAACACAACAGACTTTCTGGAGCTGGGGCAGGCTGGTGCTTGGCACAGTGAGGGTTCTCCCCCAGCCCTTCCAGGTACCAGTCACTACTTTGAGGTATAGCATCCCCTGTGTATAGTAACATAGGGATAAGACCGAAGGCCAATTGGTGTCCCTAGAAGCGGTGAGCTATGGACAGAGCGTGGACAGAGCTATGGACAGAGCTGTTGCTTGGGAGTAACAGAAAGCTGGGACTCAAGGTTACAGATAGTGGCTCATCCTGCGGGTGCCCTGTTCTTTGTTCCTTTGCAAGGCGATACCAATGGTTACCTCCTCCCCTGCTTGAAGTGCTATCAGCTAGGACATTTCTTAGCTGGTTTTGTAGCCCTGAATAGAAGGAAGAGACTTCTGAGGCTCTGGGATCACTTGAAAAGAGACCTCAGTGAGTCCTCTGAAGCTATATCCATCATGTCTTCTGGTCGTTTCTTTTGGCACCGACGTGTAACATACCACACTTGTGGTTTGGTGGAAAGGGATGCAGAGGTAAAGGCCCTTCCCTCACTGTGTGAGGCCCTGTGTTTTTGTTGTGCTCTGGCCCTAGCAAATGATGGGTCCACCTTGGTCTTCATGTCATTTTGGGATGAGGCATACTGAGCATTCTGAGTGCGCGTGAGTGTCTTTGGGCTAGACTCCAAAGAAACTAGGCATCTTAAAAATTATTTTCCAAATCTAGCTAAGTGTCAAAAAACAGCTAGTGTTTGGCTGGCTATGGATTATCAGCATTCAGAGATTTTCCTGGAAGAGTTAAAATATTTTAAAACGTTTACCTGCCATCATTTCTTATCAATTTTAATACTGTTAAACTTTCACTAGTGATGTTGTGACCAAGAAGTACCTGAACATCTTCACTTAGCATTGTGAGATTGAAAAATATGTGGCCCCAAGATATTCAAGCTGGTGAAGTGGAAACAGAAGGTTATGAAGAAAAAAGGGACCAGAGAGAAGGCACTGCAAATGCTATCAGAAATGGAGATGCTGCTGGGAATCATTCAGACTATTTAAAAACTCAGGGATATCTAAGGCACAACCTTTCTTATCTAGCACAGTGGGGCAGCTATATAACCTTGACTCAGCACAGGTAAACACCATGAGTTGATGAGGGTGCTATGTGAGAATGTAAATATGAGGTAACAAACTGTGTAAGACTTATACGATAAAATACACACAAATTCTTGGACTCCTGGGCTCTTGGGCTCTTTGCTCTCCTCTGTTCTACTCCATGCGGCCTACTGTTGTTGCTAATGTCTTGCATATGGGCATTCTTTGACCTTTTGGGCAGAACAACCTTGCTAGTTTTCACTTAACTTTCATTTAAACAAAAAGGTAAACCAGTCAGAAATCTCTCCCTGGGGCTCCCCACAGGGCCAAGAGACAGGGAAGATTTAAGAGCTGTGAACTTTTGTGATTGTAATTCCAGTTTCTAAAATATACACTAGATGGTAAAACTAGAGTTATCTTTCTCTCTGAGTAAAACTAAATTGTGAGTAATTGGAGAGTAGGCAGGCAGATGTTATATACATTTCAGGGTAAACAAACCACTTTCTTTAATGACAGGAACATAATTTTTTTCCACAGTGAAATTACTAACAAGAATTTGACAAAGTTCTTTTCTTTTTAATGAATTTCTCACAGGTTCTACAGGGTGTAAAGGACTCATAGTGATCCTTCTGTTTTCAGCCTCCCAAGCTGAAAACAGGCATGTACCACCATGCCCAGTCTCCATCACCATCTCAGCATGCCCAGAGGGTGGGGCAGGCACAGCACAACAGGGATCGAACTCTGGCCTCTGTGCTCTGCCTAAGCAGGAGCTTTAGTCTGCTGAGCTAGCTGGCTGGCCCTTCAAAGTTCTTAAAGCAATGTTTGATTTTTAATATTCCTATGTAAACATTTGTATTTGCTATAGCAAGTGTTAGGAACATGTAAGAAAAGTGTAAGCATTATTAAGGTGGTGAGTATGTTTCTAAAGGTGATATTCTTTTACAAATCAGTTTTTTGCCTATCTCACTGCACAGAAAATCCATGATACATTTGTGTCATAAAAATTTTAAGCAATTGAATAGAGCAAATGGCAGGGATCCCTTTGTCCACCCATTATATTTAAATTCCCTTCCTGAGAGAGAACTGCTGTTATTTGTTTGGAATGCCTCTCTCCATTGTGTGTTTTCTAGAAATATGCATTTTCTTGTTAATTTTATATTAAAAGGGTCCAATTTATTTTATTATTTGACTTGATTGCATTCTGATGATTATAGCTGATACTCCTTAACAAAAAAGTTGCTCTTGCTGTTTTGCTGTTTTCTGACACCATGAAGGGCTGCCCTCTGCCATGTGCCTTCCTGCTTTGGAGCCAGCTGAGTATGGACTGAAATCTCTACCAACTGTGAGGTGAATAAGCCTCTCTTTCCTTAAAAAATAATTAATTAACTAAAAATACAAATAAATTTTAAAAATCAAAGGAATTTAGAACTCTGAGGAAGAAAGTAACACTACCTTGCCTACTTTGCATAACTGATTCTCATTCTTACAGAGTGAGTTGCAGCTCTATTTCTTCTGATACTTCCGCATTTCTAAATAATAAGCTGTACACTTGTTTGCATTTTTTGGCTCAGCGGATTTAAATATACTGTCTTGCCTTTTCTAATATGGAAGATCAATTTTATTTCCCCTCTCTTTTAATCTTTCTCCATTTGCTCACCTCTGATTGGAGGGGGGAACATGAAGGAGCTCATCCATGATCTTGCACTTGTAAAGACTGCCCACATTAATCACAGTGAAGGCATGTGGTGTAACGGTTTTATTCAAGTATAAATTTTCTCTGTAGTGAATACTTTCTTCATTTGTTTCCTTAACTCATTTTCTTTGTTTTGACTGCAAAATTCTTTAAACTCCAGCATCACTCCGACACTATTTTAGGGCCTTTCCCCCTGCAGGTGTCTCTTTTAGGGCAGTGTATTGTCCTGTTTATGTCCATTGTTTTCATTAGAAAAGGTCTGTTTGTCTTTCCTCCAACATTTATCGGTGGTGGTTTTCCCAAAAGAATAATTTTCCTTACCAACTATGTGGATTCAATGAAATGCAGTCAGCACAGAAAAGATAGAATATATAATCGATTCTCTCATTTTCTTTTAAGGTTTTAGAAAAATGAATTGATATCTCAGCTGACTCCAAAGGAAACCAGTGAGGCTCCTATCTCCTTCTTCAAAGAATAACCATAAGCTCATGGGGTTTTGTGCATTTTGTTTGTTTTAATCCATTACAGCCATTCTCTGCAGTGCCTCTGCATGGACACCTTCAGCTGCAGAAGCTTCTGTGCCAGTCTGATATGCCCCTGAGAATCTTTTATAAAAAGATCTCAGGTACCTTCTATATTTTGTATTATAAATGAAGCTGCATTTTTGATATATTCAATGACCAATTTAAGTTTTCTGAATTGTGAATCACATCTTTTGTCTGTTTTATACCAGAGTGCTGATAACTTTCTTAGAAATTCTTCATACATTATAAATGCATAACTTTGATATGAATTATGCATCTCCATATTCCATTGCCACCATTGAGATGGCATTTTCAGGAAATGATTACAAACACCTTATCCTGCCTAGCATCACCAGTGTTTTTCTATGATTGCCTATATTAAACTTCATCCACTTTATTTGAGTCTGCATAGTTTCATATTGTAATTTTATAAATCAGTTTTGGGTGGCTCTCTTGTTTCAATTTTCTTCTGTTACCAAAAGTGATTTCACAAATATTTTGTTGCTAGGTATTTATACATAGAAAAAGTATGGCATTTTCAGATGATCTACGATTTACATGTGTGGGTCATTCTTTCCTCCATGAAAAGCACCATTATTCTTGGCTTACTTAGGATATAGGTAGGAAAACAGCATTCCTGCCAGGAAGAGGTAATTTAGTTCAGGAAACAGAGGCCTGAGAAGGGATGAAAAAGGAAATAAAAGAAAGTAAGTCATCCTGAAGAATAGCAGCAACAGGAAAGAAAGGGAAAGGGGAGGAGAAGGTACCTGAAGAGCCACAGGGCCGGACCGTACTGGGCCACCTGATGGTAATTAGATCCATGCTTGACAAACTGGCAGAAAGCAACACTAGGCAAGGAGGAGGAGGTTTGGAATGAATCCACAACCACACAGACACTGACCTTCAGGGTCTGTTCAGTGCTATAACAAAATACCACAGACTGGATGGTGTACATTGTGGAAATTTATGCCTCAGCTTTGAAGGCTGACAAGTCTAAGATCAGGCTCTGGCAGGGTATGGTTCATTCAGAGGATTCTGCTCTTGGATTATAGATAGCTGCTTCCCAGTTATGTCTCCACACAGTGGTGGGAAAGAGCTCAAGTCACTAGCTCTTTTTATAAGTAGTACACTAGTCCTGTGACATTAAGGCCCAATCTTTTTTTTTTTTCTTTTTTGAGACAGGGTCTCACTATGCAGTTCAGGCTGGCCTTGAGCTTACTTCTGTAGCCCAGGCTGGCCTCGAACTCTCAGCAATCCTCTTTCCTTGGCCTCCCAAGTGTTGGGATTATAGGCATGCACCACGACACCTGGTTTAAGACCCAATCTTTATGGCTTCATTGAACCTTAAATATCTCCTACTGAGTCTAATCTGAAAACTTGTTCTATGAGCTTGTGCCATCTTCCTCCATAGGTCAGTTGCGTTTGGAGTTTAGGCTTAATGCTTGATGCTGAATTCTGGGTTGCCCTGCACAAATGATGAAGGTCACAACGTTTTAGTTTTAAATTCTACTACTGACAGGAAAATGAATGGATAACCCAAGGGAAAAACATGGAATACTGTGAAAGAAATTTTGCTCTAATAGTATTATACATTTGTTTATAACACTGAATACTTTTCAAACTGTTTCCTTGAGTACTGTTTTATTTATTTTTTGGAATTAATAGCAAGACAAACAGTGTTTTGCACTGAGGAGGAGATGAGATTATGTGAACTCCAAGCTCATTCCTCTCAGCGAGTAGAGTGCTCTTATTCAGATGCAAATTTTCTGAATTCTTTTTCCTAAGAGCTAGTTGTGAGAAAATTGGGAAGGATGAATACTTCCTTTTTCTTTTTAATTTTTTTAAAATTTATGTATTTGGTACAGGGTCTCACTATGCAGCTCGGACTCATAGATGCTTCTGCTTGCCTTCTCTCCAGCTCTGGGATTGCAGTGGTGCGCCACCCAGGCCACACTCGGTGGTTGGCCCAGCACTCCCCAGTGCAGGGCTGGTGCAGCACACAGTTCCGGGGATCAAACCCCAGTCCCTCCCCTGCACTTGCCTAAGCAGGGGCTTCATCCGCTGAACTATCTCACCTACCTGAAATATTTTCCACTCTCAGTTGCTTCGAGATAGCTTTTTTTTTTTTTTTTAAATTTTTATTAATTTTATTTTTTTTTCTTGTTTCAGAACTTTTGTTTATGTATTTTTATGGCTGGCTCAGCCTGCCCTAAGGGCAGGGTGGGCGCAGCATGTGGTGCCGGGGATCGAACTGTGGTCCCTGAAGCCACCCAAGCTTTCCTAAGCAGGCACTTTAGACCATTGAGCCATCCTGCCGGGCCCCCGAGATAGTTTTTGTTTCCCTAAAATCCCCTTCAAATAGCTGCTGTACTATGTATGCATACTTTGCTAATTGAAATTATGAGTAGCTAAAATAAATACTTCAGTGTATAGAAAGAATGTGTATGGGCTTCAGACTCAGCTTAATTCAATTGATAACCCTCACACTTTATTTATGTATGTATGTATGTATGTATGTATGTATTTATTTATAGGGAGCTCAGCCTGCCCTGGGAGAGGGGTTGGCACAGCATGTGGGCTGGGGATTGAACTCTGGTCCCTTCACTTGCCTAAGCACGTGCTTTAGACCACTGAGCTATCTTGCCCCAGCGCCAATTGATAATCATAAAAGCCTTCTGGATGCTGGTGCCGCTTGTTTCTTATTTGGGTAGGTATAGCGAGGCTGACTTTGAACAATCGTCCCTCAGTATGTTTTGTATGTGAGTCAACATTTAAGAAACATTATTTGAGAGTGGGCTTTGCTTTTGGAAAAAAAGGAGTGAGCGGGAGGCACAGGCTGACTCATTTTCCAGAATTATACATCTTGAGGAGAGCAGCACAGAGGAGTGTAGGGCCACTGACATTTGCAGGGAGCGCGGGAGGAACGCAGTCTCCATGAGGCCTGCTGCCTATCGCCATCGGTCCCATTTGGAACCTGGCTACAGGCTCGCTCCTCTTTGTCCTGGATTTCTGCCAGGGTTCTCCTTCTGCAGCCCACACACCCTCACTAAGTGCACGCAGAACAATACGGAGAGATTGAAACGTGGCATTTGTTTTAATGAGACCTGTAGGAAGTGGAATAGGATTATGCTCTATTGCAAATTGAAGATGGCAAAGCCATGAAGTTAATACTACCCTTTTACTCTGTCAACATGAAGCTAACTAAGGTCCTAGAATCACAAGTTCAAAGAACATTTGCTGTGCAGCCAACTTTAGGGAGCTGATGAAAACATTCTATATTTGTAGCACACTCTGTGCAGTGGTAGGGGGCAGTGGAAAAAGATAGAAACAAAGTCTCATCCATGGGCAGTTTATAACTTAATAGAAAAGACACACAGTCAAGCAAGGAAGCATCTGGTACCTGCTCAGTCTCAGGTTATCAAGTCTTTCCATTGTCCCTTCTAGTAATTGGACAATCCTTCACGGGCAGGCCAAGGGACCAATATTGCAGGTGCCTTAAGTTTTGGGGAAAGCTGGGAGGCCCTCCTGGGTCTACCTGCAAACCCATGTACCCACCAGCCTTCACTCCTGTGGTTATGGGACCCTGGCCACACAACACTCTTGGGAAAGGAACAGGCACAGTGACTATGTGCCCTGGAGTGGCAGACTTCAGTTCCTTGCCAACCCTCAGTTATTCCAATAAGAAATCATAGCCGCTGCTGGGAAGCAAGGGTCACCTCGGCCTCCAGCTGCACAGACCCAGTGCCATGGCCTCTGGTTGCTTTGCCCTTTCTTGAGTGCAGTCTTATGTGGTCCTGCACAGCATGTTGACACCCTGCAGCCCAACTGTGTGTGTGTGTGTGTGTGTGTGTGTGTGTGTGATCAGTAACTACAACTAATCTCATTTGTCTAGTGGAGGGTATAGGTGGTCTTTTTGGCCACAGCTTTGGGTAGGAATCCCTCCTTCACCAATAGAATAAAGAACAGGTGATGAAAAAAGAAAAAGATAGTTACATTCTCTTTCTGTCTGTCTGTCTTTCATACAAAGATCTACAGGCTCTATGTGATCTCACTAAGTAGATTAGACTTGTACTGATTCTCTTGTTTTCAGCCTCCCAAGTGCTGGGATTATAGGTGTGCATCCCCACACCCAGTCTCAGTCTCTGTCTCTGTGTGCCTCAGGGGCAGGGCCAGCACTGCATGCTGGGATCAAACCCCATCCACTGCACTCTGCCTAAGCAGGCACTTTAGTCTGATGAGTTCTCTACCCACATTCATTTTGGCATAAATACAGTGTACCTTGGTTCACGAATGCTTGTTTATGAACAGTTTGGTTTGCAAATAAAAGCATTTGGAAAAAAGTTGTTTTTGTTTGCAGACTCTACACTGGATGACAAACATAGCCACATGGAGCTGGACATGCCCATCTTTATGCTTGAGATCCAAAGTATCATTGTATCTACTTATAAGGAATTGATGAGTAAATGGTAGCTCAAAAATGACTAGTATGCATCAATTACCTTTTAAAGTAACTGAATACCAACAAATTTGAAAGAAAACTTAATAGTGCTCCACATTTTTTTCCAAATCTTGCTACCATAAACTGGGAGACGGCTCAATAACACCGAACCCTGTTTGGTGGTTGATTTCACTGACATAGCTCTAAGCTGATTGAAGAACTTTGAGACACAGGAGAGGCAGAAATTGAAATTTCCTATTATTTCATCCAAATGTTTGGCTTTGATGCGAGGTTCAATTTTTCATCTGTCAGTTTTCAATTTTAACCTTGATCGAACAAGTCTTGAAGAAAATTATTTATCTTTCTGTCAGAAATCAAATGGGAATGGTTGATACACACTTAGAATGCATGTCATCTTGAAAGCGAGGTGGCTTGCATGTGGGCCAGTAATGCCACTTCTTTGCCGGAAGCTGTCCTTTCCTGACTAAGAAGACACTCACTGCTTATCTCATCTTAATTAACTTATGTTTTCATTTCAGCAAAAAGCAAACAAACCACAGTCTGGCAACCTGAAGATGAATGCTCTTCACGTCAGATGCTTGCTGTGCTGTCAGGCCACATGCTGTGGCATCCATGGCAATGTCAAGTTGGCATTCACTAGGACAACTTTGACTAAACAGGACAAAGATAAATTGGACTACAAATATGTAATTATACAAAGATGGAATCACAACACCCATGTGGAGCCCAGTAACAGAGTTGGAATCAGTGAATCAGAAATTGTTCTCCCATTCTTGGACTTGCCTAAGCTTAGCAGGCTAAGTAGCAAGGTTAGTGCTGGGTAGCAAGTACCAAGATGTCACGTGGAGTGCCAGCATGCTGTACTCTGCTCTGAGGGCACAGAGTATGAAATTCTACTTAGAGTAATATTCTCTCCAATCCTGGCATTTTTAAAGGTATTAGACTACTACTTCACTAAAGGAATGGAAGGAAAATAGAGAGATGAGAAAGGGAAAGAACATTCAGAAACCGGGTCAGGGGAGTTCTTTTTAAAAACAATATATTTAGTGCAGGGTCTACAGGGTCTCACTACACAGATCAGACTCATGTTCCTCCTGTTTTTAACCTCCCATGCACTGGGATTACAGATATGTGTCCCCACACCCAGTCTCAATTGCCATCTCAGTGTGCTCTGGAGGTGGGGCAGGGGACAAGTTCTAAGAAGCTGTTGTGTAATTTGATAGGACATAGTTGCTCTAGTCAACCCTGGTTGAGAACTGTTCTGGATCCTTCTGTAAAATTCCTAAACTTGGCAGCACATTGTAATCACCCAGGGAGTGAAAAGGCTAACTGAACGATACCAGCTGCTGCCCCATTTAGCTGTCTAAGATTATGTTTGAGCACCTGGATTTTTAAAAGCTTCCTAGGTGCTTTGAGTAAAGTATGAGAACCACTCAATTTAATTTCCTGTACAACTTCAGAAAATCTGTATTGTAATTCAACTCTTAAGAATGGCACAAATAAGATTCAGAAGCTAATAACTGGAACTTGTGCAGACAAGAAGTGTCCCAGCGAGAACCAGAACCTTCCCCAATCTGACCCTGGGGCCTGCACTTTTCCATGAGCTAATCTACTGATCTAATAATAGAAGGCAGGGCAGAAAGAGAAAGGAGACATTCCCTGGGTACATGGGAGTTGACAGATAACTGTGCCTTCCTCCTTTACCTTTTATATTGGAAACAGGTTGGGCAGGTGAAAACTGGAACTTCAGCAACTTAAAAAAGTGCACTAACATCCTACAGCCCTGTGTTCCTAAGTTAAACTGATTTTTCTATATTTAGAGATAGCAGACCTGAGGTTGGTTCTCTGAGCTTCCCTGACTGTCAGAGAAGAAAGGTTATACTTGAATTATGGTTCCAAGATGAAAGTTGTTTCTCTTCTATTTTATGAATGAATTACAATGAATATATCTGGCATTTTTAATTTGTCTTACCTCCTCCACTAGCTTTTCTTGAGCTCACTTTTCAAGTGACAGGGTGATTTATTGACTATCTTCTAAAAGTTCCATTTCACTGAACAAATGGTGAATACATAATTCTGCCACTTGACCTAACACTGATTCAGATATTCAAAGGATACATTTGATTTAAAAGAACTCATTGAAATGGAGGCTAGTAAAGTTTGGAATACAAGAGAACTGAGAAGATTCCAAGATTCATTCTTCCAAAACCCATGAGGAAGCAATCTGTATTACCCTTTTCTTCTAGAGTGACCAAAGACAAATTTGCTTTTGATTTGTAAGTTATGTTTCCTTCCACACATCTGTCTTTCGCTAGCTAGCTCCATCCTATTTACCTTTAAGGAATGAAAATGCATGCTCACATTTTGGGAAACTCTCTTGTAAGCATTTCTCCTTCACCCATCTTGGCAAAACCCAGACCAAGTTGCAAGAGGCCTAGAATGTACAGCTTCAAGCCAAAATTGAACTCTATATTCTCTTAGGAATTAGTTATAAAAGACCTGATGAAAACTAATCAACAGAAGACTAGAAATAACCCAAATGATCCTCAGTAGAGAACTAGTAGAAAAACTATTATTCTTATGGAATAATAGGAAGCGAACACAGTGGCAAATTCTCAGGTTTAGCAGTGGTACTGTAATTATCTGATGCAGTGAAAAAGTGGGGCTAACACCCCAAAAATAGGCAGTGCTCTAGTTTCCAGTGCCTTGAAGACATTGCTGAAGGAAGCCAAAGCACAACTGATGACTGTGGTGCTCAGGCCCATGGGATTTGGGCAAAACAAATGTTCCTTATTTTAATATTTTATATATAACATTAATATTAATTAAAGGTTTGGTTTATTAATATTTTAATATTATAAGATTGGAAAAGAAATGTTCTTATGCCTGAAAGCTGCAGGAGAGGGCTTTCCAGCTCTGGCCTGGGCTGGAGTTTGTGAGACTCTAACCCATCTTTGGAAATTGTATTCATTCCTAAGCTACTTATTTCCATATCCTGCCTCTTCCTAGGCAGAGTTCGGTGTGCTTTTGTGGGAACCCATCTGGGCTACGCCTCTTCTGTTGTGCTACGCCACAGTCCCAGCTGCTTGGGACCTGCGACACATTGCACCCATTCCTCTCCACTCTTTCTGCTCACTGTTACCCTAGAGACATCAACTTTTAATGAGAGGTCAGCACTTGAAAGAAATGCAGGCTAGAGAGCACAAGTTGAGACCTAAGCTGGAGACACTGGAAAGAAAGCAATAAAGGAAATAGCAGTGCTTAACCTTGTAGTTGCCAAACACAGATCCTGAGAGAAAGCCCTCAGCTGCAGCCTCCAGCTTTCCAATAGATTAATACCAACCAAACATGAGCTCATAGTAGTGATATCAGATGTAGAATATAGAATACCAACTTATAAGATGTTTAGCAAAAGGAAGGGTAAAAGTTTTAAAAACAGTGGTAGAGGTTACCCAAAATGACCAACAACATACAAGTTTGATAATGACACAATCAAGTTTGATCTTATGAACACAGTGTTCAGTGCTGTAGGCATAGGCTGGGAGATCCTCGGACCTCTCCTAAATACTAGACGGTTGTGCAGTATACAACTCAACCACTAAACTCAGGCAATGACCCCAGAACAGCAGCTGCAAGCCTATGGCACATGCGCCATAGCCATCTGTTTGTTATTATTGGAAAATTTGCCACCATGGGAAAATGAAAATTTTTGCATGCGTCCATGAATGTCTGTCATGGTTGGGGGTCTTGCAAGGGGAAATAATATAATATAGGATGCATTTTATAAGTTTATTTTATAATGCATCAACCAAAGATATGTGTGTACAGAGTACAGGAAATCCACACAGTAAAGACCAAAGAATCCCTTGAGGTCTTAGATCCCTGGTAAGGTTCTGCGTGAGCCTGGCTGAAGACCTAGAGTCCATCACAATACTACTGCAAGTCCAGCTGGAGGCCTAGAGCCCATTACAATGTCTCATGCAGGCCTGCTTCACAGATCTGTGCTGGAAAGGCCCAAAGATGAGTGAGTGAAGCTAGAAAGTCTATGCCAGTAGCATGAAAGATCTGTGCTAGCAGGCTAAGGGAATCTGAACTGGAGGCAGTAAAAACTGTGCCTAAGGCACAGACCAGGACTTCCCTGAAGAGAATGGAAGCAATTCTCAGTGACAGAGAGGTGTGGAGCTCCTCCAGCAGTGAAGAAAGCTGAGTTCCCATCAGGAAAGTCAATGTGAAAAGCTTCTCCCAGAGGCTGAGCTGTGCATCATGTTCACCTCTGGAGGCAGGAAGAGATGCACAAGCTGAGGGCCAGAACTCCCCCAAAATGAATTGTAGCCATTCCCAGTGTTAATGAGGTCCCAAGCTCCTCCTCTGACAAGAACAGTCGAGTTGACCAGGAAAGCCAGCATGACAAAGTCCTCTAGCAGAACAGCCCAGGAGAACCAGCAGCTTCCAGCAGCCCCAAAAAGTTTCTCCAAACAGCTTCCCTAACAGCCTCTCACCAGCTTCTCTAGTTCTGCCTCTTATGCTACTGCTGATGGTCCTCAGGTGTCCCTCCCACACTCAGCACCATGCTAGTTCAGTTTGAGCAGGTGTAATATGTTGACCACCAGTTAGCAATGTACTGCACTGTCCATAGCAGCTTTATTTAGAGTAGCCACAAGCTGGAAACTAGTAAATTGCTTTTAGTTGAGTGAAACACGAAACATGTACATATCATGGGTCACCACTGAACAACAGAAAGGAAGAAACTGCTGATGCATCAGCCAATTTGGATGGCTTTCTAAGGAATGGTACTGAGTCAGAAAGTCAATCCCTAAAGGTCACCCAGTGAATGCTCCATGCACAGGACAGTTTCAGCACAAGAATGTTACAGAAGTGGAGAACAGACAGTAGTGGCCTGGTCCTGGGGTGGCGTTGGTGGTGGGGAAAGCAGGCAGATATGGCTGAAAAGGGCACTGTGAGGAATGCTTGTGACAGAGATGTCCTGCGTCCTGTATGTGGTGACATGAGTTTACATATGTGGTATAATTACATAGATCACACACCCACCCACACACACACACACATGTGTGCATACAGGCGGGCACATACACACACTCATGAAAACACATGAAACTATTGAAATCTGAGTAATCTCATTAGATTTTATCAATATTACTTTTGTGTTACTGGATAATAGTTATGCATTAGTATAGGCGTTTCTCTGTATTATTTCATACAACTGAATGCAAATCTATAGTTTCCTCAAAATGAAAAGATTAAAGAAAATCAAAGTCAAAAATGATACCATTGTGCAGTAACAAAAATGTAAGTTAAGATGAAATAAATATAACAAAGGTTAAGTATATATATGGACAAAATTATTAAACTTCTAGGAGACACTAGAGAACATTTTCTTGTTTTAGAAGTTTTGTTTGTTTATTTATTTATTTTTATAGCCGGCTCAGCCTGCCCTAAGGGCAGAGCTGGCGCAGTATGTGGTACTGGGCATCGAACCGTGGTCCCTGCAGCCGCCTAAGCTTTCCTAAGCAGGTGCTTTAGACCACTGAGCCATGCTGCGAGGCCTAGAGAAGATTTTAAGGAATGGCACAATCCACATTTGTGGACTAAATGATTTATTATTATAATGACAGTAGTAAGTATTGAATAAAATTCCAATCAAATCCCAAGGGAATTTGACAAGCTGATTCTACAATTTAGATTTTTTAGAATGTATTTAATGTAAGGTGTACAAGATCTCACTACAAAGATCAGACTTGTAGTGATGCTTCTTGCTTTTCAGCCTGCAAAGTGCTGATTACAGTCATGTGCCACCACACCAGTCTCAACAGTTGGCTCAGCGCATCACCTGGGGGCAGGGTCGGCAGGGATTGAACTACTGCTGCACAGTCCCTGCATCTGCTTAAGCAGGTGCTTTAATCCGCTGATCTATCTGGCCACCTCTATAATTTAGGTTTGTGAGCAGAGGTCTAAAAATGCTTATGACACCACTAAAGATTAAATAGAAGAGTTTATTCTCAATACTAACACTTTCTATAAAGCGAAGGCAATCAGTATGAAGTGTTTATGATCAGATACAGATAAACTGATGATGAGTGAAAGTCATGTACAAAGGCAACCTTTGTTCTCATGATAGTGTAAGTCCTATGGATGGTAGTAAAGAAATCCAGCCAGGGAGATAGCTTGGTCGTCTAGGTGCCTGTCTGGCAATGCAAGGACCTTGTTCAATCCCAGTGTGCCAGCCCCACACTGAACCAGCCACCAAAACCGGGAGTGGTGGCACATGCCTATAATCCCCATACTAGGGAGGATGAGACAGGAAGATCACTATGGTCTGAGCTGTGTAGTGAGATACTGTACCAAGTAAATGAAGAAATAAATATTTAAAAAAGGAAATTGGATATTTGGCCATTTAAATGACAAAAAGCAAAATAAGATTATTACTTTATACCTTTCACGAAATTAAGTTTCTGATGATTAAATATTACTCTCATATAAATACTTTTAGCAGAAAATGTATAGAAATCTTTTTTTCTAACAAAGGGCTAAGGAAGGTTTTTTTTTTTTTTTTTTTCTTTTAAGAGACAACAGAGAGTACTCATAAGGAAGACTGAGAAATTTGACTAAAAATTAAGAACTTCAATTCATCATCTTAAGACAATGAAAGACAAAGGGTGAACTGTCAAGAATGTCTGCAATGTATGAAATTAAGGAAATACTGGTATTTAGAAAACATAACTGAGGGTTGGCGGTATAGCTCAGCAGATTAAGCGCTTGTTTAGGGAAGTGCAGGAGCCAGGGTTCGGTTCCTGGTCCTGCCAGCCATTCTGGCCCCACTTTTGAGTGTGCTGAGCCAGTGATGGAGTCTGGGCATGGTGGCGTGTGTCTGTAATCCCAGCACTTGGGAGGTACAAGCAGGAGGATCACTATGTGTCAGTAGTGAGACCCTGTACCAAAGAAACAAAACAAAACAAAACAAAAAACAACTGAAAATGAGTAAAAAATGTCAAATAACAGAAAAATTAGCAACACACAAATAGACGTATAGCACAGGATATAGAAGGGTTCAATAGGCCTGTGAAAAGATGTCTGGTATTATTAGTAATCAGAAAATACTATGTAAGATAATAGCAAGACATTTCTTTAATATTAACTGGGCTGGAAAAACTAAAGAAGCCTATTAAGGTGAAGTATTAATGAGAGGTTTTTACCTACTAGTGGTATAAAAAATGGAAGTTGCTAAACTATTTGCAGTGCAATTACATACTAGGCTATAGTAAAGTTAAAAGTTTCTGTAATAGAAATTCCATCCTGAGAGTGTATGTTAGAGATAGTCTTGTTTATATACCAAGATATATATGTTTGGATTATCTTTACAATATTGTTTGCAATATCAAGAAAGAAGTCTACCTAAATGCTCATTTTTTCCCTTTTTATTTATTGGGTACAGGATCTCACTATGTAGTTGAGACTTGTAGTGATCCTCCTCTGTCAGCCTCCTCAGGCCTAGGATTACAGGTGTTCACCACCACATCTAGTTTGCAGGCTGGCAAGGCAGGGCATGCCTGGAGTTCTGGGGCCAGCACAGTATGCAATACTTGGGATTGAACTAGGTAGGGTCTTTGTGCTTGCCAAGCAGGTGCTTAGACCACTGAGCTATTTCTCTGGTCCTTAAATGCTCATTTGTAAGAACAAAAAGATAAGTGTTGGTGTGTCTGGGGGACCCCAAAGTTTGAACTTCTCTTTGCACAACTGAGACCACCCATCGTGGCTCTGCAATTGCCATCATGCCTCAGAATGAATATCTAGAATTATGCCATAAATGCTATGGGTACCATTTGGATTACCATGAGAAAAAGAGAAAGAAGGAAAGTCAAGAGGCTCATGAGCATTCAAAGAAGGCAAAAAAAAAAAAAAAAAAGATTGACCTGAAGGCTAAGCTTTATCAGAAACAGTGGCATGTGGAGAAAATACAAATGAAGAAGACTACCAAGATGCATGGAAAGAGAAACACTAAACAAAAGAACAATGAAAAGACTCCTGTGCAAGAAAGTACTTTTCAACATGATTAAACAAAAACGAAAAGGGGAGATGGGAAGCTCCTCTGTCTAATTTTTTTCCCCGAGGAGAAACAGAAGTATTAGAAGTTATTAGAACTGGAAAGAGAAAAAAGAAGGCATGGAAGAGGGTAGTTACTAAAGTCTGCTTTGTCGGAGATGGTTTTACTAGAAAATCACCTAAATATGAAAGATTCATTAGGTCCATGGCTTACATTTTAAGAAGGCCCATGTAACACATCCTGAACTGAAAGCCACCTTTTGCCTGTTGATAGTTGGTGTGAAAAAGAATCCTTTATTGCCACTGTATACAACTTTGGGTGTTATAACCAAAGGAACAGTGATCGAAGTGAATGTGAGTGAGTTGGGCCTTGTGACACAGGAGGCAAGGTTATTTGGAGTAAATATGCCCAGGTAATCAACAATCCTGAAAATGCAGGATGCATCAATGCAGTGTTACTAGTTTGACAGAGGTCTCATACAATAACTTCTTACACTTATTGAAGATTACAGACTGATCAGGAAGACCATAGCTTGAATACTGCTCAACAACTCTCATAACTACATTCATTAAGAAAACTATTTATTAAATTTTAAAAACATTAAAATGGCCAAGTTTAACAAATTGGCCTTTTATTAGGGGTCTGCTAAGGGTTTACATGTTAGATTGAACCATTTGGAAAAAGCAGACGTCAGTGTTTGCATTAAGGAGTGGGTACTCAACAATGCAGATCTTGCATTCCTAAAAAGCCACCAATATTTTTTTCTTTTTTTGGTCTTTTTGAGACAGGGTCTCACTATGCAGTTCTGGCTAGCCTTGAGCTCACTATTGTAGCCCAGGCTGGTCTTGAACTCCCACCGATCCTCCTGCCTCAGCCTCCCAAGTGCTGGGATTACAGGTGTGTGCCACTACACCCAGTACACCAGTATTTAAAGTCAGTGTGAACTTCATTTAGGGGTTAAGTGCTGGGAAATCTGCTGAAGCCTGTTCTACCTCATCATTTACCATTAGCCCTAAAGAAAAGTTATGTTTAAGTTAATTCTCAGTATAGTCTATCTGTAGTACTTTAAAAATGGCATTAGAGCTTATTTAGATAATTCCAACTTAGTTGAACTGATGCCCTGAAAAGAAACTTCATTTGCAGTTAAATAACATAAGAAAGTTATATGTTAGGTATGCATCTCAACTTCTGTGATCTGAATTAAATGGTTATGTCTTGAAAGAAAAGAGAGAGAGATAGTGCCCTGTATTTTATACACTAAAATAATACAAAGGAGGTAAACATAAATGAACAATGGTTACATTGAAAACCAATGAATCCAGAAAGCTAGTGTAGAGAAAGTGTGCTATACTGAATATTCTTAAGCATGCCATCATTTCTATGTGCTTTTATGGCCAACAGAAATAAGCATCGCATTGTAGGCATTTTATATTTGTTAGCTTGCCCATGCTGCTTCATCAGATACAACAGATTGAGAAGTGTATACATGGCATTAGTTTATTTCTAACAATTCTAGAGGCTGATGAGTCTAAGACCAATGCATCAGCAGCTTTGCTGGCTTTCCAGGGCTTCTTCCTGCTCCTAGATGGCCATTGCTTTGGCTGTCACCTCACAGGGCAGAGGGCTAAGAGTGTGCTCAGGCAGTGCTTTGCAAGGCACTAAGCCTGTGCATAGGGCCTCTGCCCTCCTGACTTAACCACCTTCCAGACGGCCAGCGTTAGACTTGCACAATGTGGTCCAAAACTTTGGGCTGAGTCTACGTTGCTATTAAGTGCAAAGACACCCCGAGCTCTGTCTTTCAGTGAGTAACAAAAACAGTAAGGTCTCTACTTGAGACACACACACAGAAGCAGAAGCTGTGAGCTTCATGCATTCATGGTAGACAGAATAATGGCTTCAAGATGCCCAGGCGCTGTTCCCTGGCTCTTATACCTCTAGGGAATCATAAGGCACAAGTGAGCTAAGGTACAGGTGCATGCTGAGAACCAGATAATCCTGGGATAGAGAAGACATTCTGGATTTCCCAGGTGGGGAGGAAGAGGGAGGTGAGGAGCCCAGACCAGAAAACAAAGAGGGGCCCCTGTGGGACTCAGATTGATGCTGCTGGCTGTGGAAATGGAGGAAGAAGCTGTAAGCCACAGAATTCACCATGCTTGGAGCTGGAAAGGATGAGCAAAGAGAGCTTCGAGAGCCACCAAAAAGAGCGCAGCACTGCATACACCCTGCCTTTAACACTGTCAAATCATGTTAGACCTAAGAGCTCCAGAACTGCAGAAGCTTGATTATTGTGGTTCTGGGGATTGACACTCCCAGCCCTTTTTACGATTGATGCCAAGATGGCCTTGTTAAGTTGCCCAGGAGGGACTGAGTTGAGTTTGTAACCCTCACCCAGGAGGGACTGAATGAGTTCTCTACACTAGCTGTCTCAGCTTCCCCTCTGCAGTGCTGGTGCTAAGCAAGAGGCACCACACATGGCTTGCACAGTTTGTTTTAAACTCTTATTTTTGACAGTTTGTTTATGTCAGAAAAAACTAACACATCTCTGCTACTGGAATTTTATGACCAGAGGGAAAATCATATAGAAAGTCAGTAACTTTTGGCTGTTGCTCTATAGGAAGAAGTTTCTGTAGCTTACATATGGGGTATCTCCTTATTACCCTATAAGAAAGGTAGAATGATCTTTATTTATTTTGGGGCTAGAGAATATAGAGATATTCCTAAATAAATTGGCAAAAATGACCAAACTCTGACCTTTAATTTGAGTTTCCTATCCTCATGGGTTCCTAGAAGAGGCTGCTGTAGAACGTGGTGTTGTGTGTGTGGGGTACTGGGGATAGAACTCACTTCCTGTCCACTGAGCTACATCCCCAACCTTTATTCACCTTTTAATTTAAAAGATGTTGTTTGTTTGTTTTTGGTGCTGTGGATAAAACTCAGGATGTTGCACTTGGGAGGCAGGTGTTTAAGCCACTGAGCTATTTCCCCAGCAATTTAAAATATTTTTAATTTAATTTTCTAACTTTAAATTTCAAGACAGGGCATTGCTATGTGTTGCAAATTAGGCTGGAGCTTGTGATTCTATGGAACCACCATCAACCTTGACTTTTAAGTTTTCATACCAGAAAAAAAAGGAAAGAATGAAAGAAAATTGAAAAGCAAGCACAATGCTCTTTCCTTTGCATTGCTTTTCTTTGTGGTTCTCTTCTTTTCCCAAGCCATCCAATCATAAAGTTATTTTCAGGGTGTTTTGAGGTTAGGGACAGAGCCAGGGGCAGGCTGCTAGAGCCATAGTGGACATGCAGGGGCCAGCCCAACAGCATAGAGTGTGGAGATGTTAAGCCAGGGAGATGCCTTATGGCAACAAAGGGAGTCTGAGAAGCATTGTTGGGGCGAAAGGAAGTCATGTGGGGAGTTGGTCCAGGAAGACATCCATGCAGCGGAGGGTCCAGCCCAGGTTACCAAGCGGAGTAAGGCCAGAACCCTTAGCAGAGCATGACTTAGCATGGCGACAGATGAGCAAGGTGAAAGGTCGTTCTTAGGAGAATGTGGCCTGGCACGAGTGTCACAGTGAGGGAAGTAGAAGGAAGGGCAATCACGTTAGGGTGGTACGGGCACTAGAAAGAGGAACTGGTCCCATTAGTAGATATAGCAAGTAGAGCATGAGTCAGAGTTCCAAGCCAGAGGAATAAAAAGAGAGATGGAGATTTCTCTTGTGATTTGAATTGGATTTGGCGGTGTGCTGTGACTCTGCTGTGACATAGGCAGGTGGAGCAACAAATGAATGTAGAAGAGAGTGTGCTTGTGTGTGCACATGTCCGCATGTGTGTGCAAGTGTATCTGTGTGTTTTATGCTCACGTATATTGTCCATTGAAATTGAGAGCCACAAAGTCCCATGGACAGGAGTATGGGTACCACCTAAATTTTGGCTTCTACCTATCCTACAAGGCAAAGCATTTGAATGGAGCAATGGCTCATTGCAGCCTGGGGAGAGAAAATGATTATCAACATGGAATTCATTTTGGTTCCAGTAAGTACTGTGCTTCAAGGTAGATGGGAAAAAGTCCCTGAAGTCAGCTCAGATGGGCTCTCAGTATTCAAATGGAGTGCAACTTCAGCTTAAAATAATGATGGTAATGGCTTATAAGCCATTTCGCTAAAGCAGCACCCATAATTCTATTTAATTATAAATCAACATATGAATTAAGTTTGATGAAAAAGAAGTTATGATACCCCCATAATTTTATTATTTACATGGAAAGAAATGAGCAAGTTCTTGGCAAAAATCCAGCAGATGCCAACCTCATCAAGAAGTCAGGGACTGCAGCCAGGTGTGGAACAAAATGAGGTTTGCCTACCGGGCAAGTTAAACCACAGCGGTTCTGTTTTGTTCCTGCCACAGACTCAATGCTGCAACCTGGGCCCACCCAGGCAGCACACAGGCCCAATTCTACCAAGCAGCTGGACTATGTTCCTGCGAAGCTCCAAGACTTCAGGAGCCAGGGAGAGGCTGAGACACTGTCCTGGGCTGAATAAGAGACCTGGCACCCGATGGCAGGATGTGGATCTGAGCGTGGCTCCTGGGCACCTTCAGGGCCGTGCCTGTCAGCTGGGATCATGGTGGGCGCGCAGTTGGGAGTCAGTGTCAGTGGGCAGTCTGTCGTGTTGGACTTGTGGATGGAAAACGTAGGAGAATGTACTTGTTAACTGGACACCCACCCCGAAGCCTGCAGAGTGTCCGGCCTGGGGAGGGGGGAGGAGAAGCTATGTATTTGACTTGCAGTTTCCCACTAACGTTGAGGTGGTTTAAGATTAAATTCTGCTTTAAGCAAAGTCAATCACCCATGTCCTCAGTGGGAAATATCAGTGCTGAAATTCTAAAACTGCTCCTCTTGCTTCCCTTCTTTAGAGCAAGCTGGAGTCCTAGGCGTAGGGAAGAGCTGCACCGGGCCTCAGGGGAGCAATTACTCTCAATCTGGCGCGCACTTCGGATAGCCACATTTTCCTCAAGGCTGAGACAGATTGCTGACCCGGTGAATATAAGAGCCATCCCCAGGAGACGTGTTATGAAAGGCCATCTGCCCAGGTGTGCTCTTTTAAAAATGTGCTTCCATTTCTGTGGAAGTGGAGTATATACAGGAATGTCAGCTATAGACGTGAGGGCATCTGGGGTCACCTCCAGGCAAAACAGCGGAGGCATGCTGCCTTTCACGCTGCGCTGCCCACGCGGCCCCCTCCACCCCTGCTCCTGCCCATGCAGCCTCGTTCCTTCCCTGCCCAGTTCAGACCTCCCACCCTCCTGGGCCGTCAAGCCGGGCTTCCCATTGGGCATTTCTTATTTCCTTTTCTTACAGAAGATTTAGTTGTGAGTATACTTGAACTTTTTTAAAAAAGAAGTGAATAAAACTTGGATTTAATTCTAAAAATGTCTGCAGTGTGGAGTTGACTGTTTTCTACTAGGAGACCCTTTACCTGCATTGCTCTACAAAGTTTTGACCACAAGTATATATTAATTTAAATCAAGAAAATAATAAAGATGCCTAGTGATCATATAGCTGGATGTCCTGAGTGAGGACAGCGGCAGGCCTGAGGTGTTTCACAGAAAAGCTCTTGTGGAAGGGTCCCTGACAGCTTCAGTCTTATTTCTGCCGTCACGGGAACACCACACTCCCAGTGCTTAGGAGGAAGGCAATGTTGATTTGGTTCATAGTCTGTAGAAGTTCCTGTCTATAGTCACCTGGTGGCAAGGCAGGGTGGCATGGCAGAAGGCACAGTAGAGGTGGCTTGCTCGTGGCTTGGATAGCAGGAAGCAGAGAGAGGGACAAAGAGAGGTAGGAGGGAGACAGGCTCTTTTAGGCCACACCTCTCGGAACCCGCCTCCTCCAACCAGCTTTCCCTTCCCAGATCACATTTACCTATAGAAGTGGATTAATCCACCAATGAGTAAGTATCCTGCTTCCGTAATCCAATTACCTCACACAAGCCCCCCTATTAGTGTAGGAGGCTTTCAGGCCACATCTAGATATGAACTATAAAATTCTGCCCGGCCCTCAAATGACTCACGCCTGTCTCCTTATGTCAAATGCATTGAATTCAGTCCTGAGAGTCACTGAAGTCCTGACAGTTGCAACATTGCTAAAAAGTCCAAGTCCAAAGTCTCCTCTAAGATTCAAGATAAACTCTTAGCTATGAGTCTTTGTGAAACCAAAGCAGGAGGTAAATACAGCCCACACACAAAGGTACAGGGTAAATATTTCCAGTATGAAAGGGAGAAATACAAGATTAGATAGGAATGGGGCCAAAGCAAGACCAAAACCCAGGAGGACAAACATTGCATCCTAAAGTTCTGGCACCATGGAAAATTTATGGTGAGATGAGAACTGTGAAAGACTTCAGTGGCCCTACCCCTCCTGCAAGGCTGCAGTCATAGCCCTCACAGCCCCGCAGGTCAGCGGCCCCTACTCACTCCTTGCCGCTTTTCTCAATGTTCCACACTCCTAGCTTTTCCAATATCCTGGGCTTTCCAGCTCACCTTTGGCTTCACACTTGCAGCTTCCTGCATTGCTCTCTCAGAGATACACTGCCTGGCCTTCCCAGCCTTCATCAGATATCGGGTAGAACCCTCCCAGACCCTGCAACTGTTGCATTCTTCATAAATCTAAAATGGTTATCAGAGTTCTGGGGTGCTGTGGAGTCCTTGTAGAAATTCTTTCTAGTTCTTGTTAGAAAGAATGAAACAGAACAGGCACAAAATTAATGAGGGTTTACATTTATTAAAGGTAAGATAAAAACTATATTCTGTAGAGTATGGGTGAGCAAATTAAACTAGGAAAGGACAAATGCTCTTCAAAGTGAGGACAGGCCACTGAGAAAGGGCATAGTGGCCACACGGTTAATGATCTAGGCCATGCTATCAAGAACTTGCTTGATTTTGTGCCAGAGGAACTGAAGATAGAACTGTCAGATTGCTCCCAGGTACAGAGTTTGGCAGTATGGGTCCTGGATCTCTGTGATTGACAGGTCATGCCTACTTGTCAGCTGGCTGTGCCCCAATCTCCTGCTTTGGGACTAGCATCTGGAAGGGTGACACCAAGGTCTGCCACCAGGTAGACAGCAGCTGGGCCCTTTTGTCTCTTTCTGGTAGCTGCAAAGCTTGTGTGTGCCTGGATAATCATGATGAACTGAGTCCTAGCAAATCTATTTCTGTTCTGTAGGTTCTGCTATTCTAGAGCATGGTGTCCTGGGTCTCTTTGCTCAAAAGAAAGTCTTTTGACTTTGCAAATTTGAGCCTTCAAAGCATGGAACTTTACTGGCTCTTTACATGTGTTCAAGGCATACACCTCTCGTCCTGTTGTAAAGTACTTGAATTGTTCCTAATGCTAACTTTCCTAGCAATTGAGTTCTCCTGTGCTCCATCTTTGCAGGCCCTGACGTTACCAGGGCTTCCTTTATGGCCAAATTCAAATCCCTAGCCATTCAGCCAAGCTGTTTGCTCTGGATTCTCAGGTGCCTTGAAATTTTCTCCCTCAAATTAATTAGTCCACTGCTCTTAGGTCACAGAACAGCAGCAAAATGTAGATGAATTTTCGGTTGGGGCATAGCACACTTGGCCTGAGGTCCAATTGGCAATGGAGGCCTCATTCCCAACTGAAACATCATTGAGTCTGGTCTTTACCTCTCTGGGTTTCCATCAAGATTCTGATCTTCTGAGCTCTGACCACAATCTCCCATCAAGCTCATCTTAGAGCATTCTAAGTTCTCTTCTATAATTGGGATCTCTGAACCTTTCCAAATTTCTACCACCAGCCAGTTCCTAAGGATTTTCAACCACATGGTCAAGAAGTCACAGCAATATTCCTACCTTTTTGGTACAAAGTACCTGACATGCATAATTCTAAGGAGGAAACATTTATGTTGGCTCACAGTTTGTGGAGGTTTCAATCCACTGTCGGCTGGATCCAGTGCAGGGAGAAAGAGTTCATAGCATGGTGGTCAGAAGTAGAGAGAAAAAGACTGAGGGAGGAATGAGGCTGATGGAACCTTCCAGACCATAGCCCTAGGGAACTACAACCCCTCCTCCAGCCAGTACTCACTTCCCAAATCACACTTATTTATGAACTCACGTGACAACTAATCCACCTATGCATAGCAAATGACCAACCTGGCCCCATCCACGAAGCTTTAGGGGGACAGCTGGATATCAACCATAGCAGGTTCCTTTTTCTCGCTTTCTTTTTTTTTTTTTTTTTGTCTTTTTGAGACAGGGTCTCACTATACAGTTCAGGCTGGCCTTGAGCTCACTTTTGTAGCCCAGGCTGGTCTCGAACTCGCAGCAATCCTCCTACCTCAGCCTCCCGAGTGCTGGGATTACAGGCGTGTGCCACCATGCCCGGCTCAAAAATTCACCTGCAAACTGTAGCCCCCAATAACCTGGTGAAGGTGGCCATTTCATGCATTCATTTTGCTTGCTTTCTTTCTTTTTTGCGGGACTAGGGTTCAAACTCACTACCTTGCACTTGCCAGGCAGACACTTGTGTCACAGAGCTATCTCCCTGGCCCCTGACATTATGCTTTCTTTCTTTTATTTTTGTATGGCCAGCTCAGCCTTGAACCATGGTCCCTGCTGTTACCTAAGCTTGCACTTTAGCCAACTGAGCTATCTTGCGGCCAGGCCTCTATTTTCTTTAAGTACATGCACAAGCACTTTTCTCTTAAATCAGTCAACTCATTCCATTGCACCAATGTTATGCACTGATGTCATTTTTTTATTATTTTATTTTATTTTTTTTCTTGTTTCAGAACTTTTGTTTGTTTATTTATTTATTTTTATGGCCGGCCCAGCCTGTCTTGAGGGCAGGACTGGCACAGCATGTGGAGCCGGGGATCGAACTTCGGTCCTTACAGTCGCCCAAGCGTTCTTAAGCAGGCGCTTTAGACCACTGACCCATCCTGCCGGGCCCTGATGTCAGTTTTGAGAGTGCAAGTGACAATAAGTAAATGCAATGTGGACGAAATGGTAACTTTTATGAGAAATCATGTTATTTAATATAAACTGTGCTAGCGTACCAATAACATGGCTTAAAGCTATAGATTTTCTTTCTAAAAGGCATACAAGGAAGTCACTTTTAGAGTTAATTTTACAGCACATTTATTAGTACTTTTTATTTTTGTTTTTTATTACTTTTAAAAAATTTATTTGTTTCTTGTTTCAGAACTTTTGTTTGTTTATTCATTTATTTTCATGGCCGGCTCAGCCTGCCCTGAGGGCAGGGCTGGCGCAGCATGTGGTGCC
>PVJA010011842.1:0-30229 GCA_004027025.1 Myocastor coypus
AGGGAGAGGGACAGGGAGAGGGAGAAGGAGAAGGAGAAGGAGAAGGAGAAAGAGGAGAAGGAGGAGAGGGAGGAGGAGGAGAAGGAAGAGAAGGAGGAGAAGGAAAAGAAGAGCCTAGGGCCTTTGCACTGAACTATGTCCCTTTTTTACAGTCTGAGACAGAGTTTTGCTAAGTTCCCCAGGTGGGACTTGAACTTGTCATTCTTTTGCCTTAGCCTTCCAGAGCGCTGGGGTTATGGGAATCACTGGTAGGTCTGGTGCCCATGCCCTTTTGGTACAGGAACATGAAATAAGATTGTAGAGTTCCCAGGACAGCCGGACAGAAAATGCCTCCAAAGTCATTAGGCTCAGAGCCGTGTTTGACTGACAATCCAAAATGTTTGGCCTTCTCCTGCCAGGAAGAATGTCTGCATACTTAGGTGGTGCTCACCTAGAAAAGGGCATGAAATGATGCAGCCTTGAGATCTCATTTCCACTATCACTAGTTTTAACTTGAAAACACCCACAAATGTAACAATGACATTCAATGTACAGTACTAGCAGGACAGTGCCTTATCTCTATGTTCTCTTTCAGTGATTGGCTGTCATTATAATGTTGTAAGTAAATTCTGATTTAGCAGGGACAGTGTGGCTTATTATTTTCATTTTAAAATAGAGAATATGGAACAGGCATGAAATTTCATTTATTGGCAACTTGAAATGGTCAACATGTTTTGTATAAAAAAGGCTCACATGTCCAAACCCTTTAGAACATTTCCTAACACTGAATCCCATAAAATTGCCAAGACTTAGTGCATATTTCATGCATAAAAATGTCAATTTCATAGGTCCAATGTAAAGGTATCACTGAAGAAGATTCTCCTTTCTACCTTTATATATAAGCTGTTTTGGAGATCGTTGTGATATCTACCTGGCTTAGGCCTATTTAGCTTTACTTCCATTGGTTTGTTTTCCATTCTGTGAAAGAAGCTCATCAGGTTTGAAGAACCATTATAGTCAGTCTTTTGCTTGCCTCGCTTCTTGGGCTTCCCTCTGAAGATGCTTACTCTGGAAGCTTACCACTGCCTGATCCTGGATCAATTCCTGAGTAAGGCCGGCAGGTGTTGGCTGGCTGACTCTCCAGCTACTTATGGATTCTGGAGTTAGTCTGGAACCCTTGAGCTCTGAGCCCACGTGCCAAGGATGAGCTCTGTACCCTTCTGTTACCAGCCTAGCCCAAGTCACGTCCCAGTCCATACAGCTATCCCTGGCTTGGTGACCTAAGTCCCATTCTATTTTGCTTCCTAAAGTTCGGTTGTATTGGAGATGCAAGCCAGGCTAGCATCTGACTTACCAGCTTCTTACTCTTTGATCCTCTGAGAGGATAGAGTTGTCCACACTATCTAGTGTCCAGCTTTAGAAAAGATGGGCCACCCAGACTGGTGGCATTGCTCCCTCCATTTTTGAGCAACTCCCTAGGCTCTGCCCCTGCTGAGCACACCAGAGCATTTAGACATTTTCCTCTGGCCTTTTAGCGTACAGGTCTCACCTCTTTGTGGGTTCCCAAGACCCATCATGACTTGGGTGGGTCTCTTCCCCTGATTTAGGTGGAAAGACTTTCTAGTAGGCTTGCTTGCCACTTTCAGATGAAACACTGACCACTGACACCGGCTCTTGAGCTTCCAGTCCATTTATAGCCTGGGACATAATCCTGCTTTATGGCTGACGAGGAGGAGATGGGAACAGAAAGTGGGTGGGAGAAAATAAGCCACACAAAGGGCACCCAAGCCAAACCAAGCAAGCAGTGTTGGCAGAGGCACTACAGAAGAAAAGATGGAGGAGATACACAGTGCGAGACATGCTCAGACACAGTTCAGCTGGGAGTACATTTGGGAGAGAAAACGAACATGTTCCCATATCACCAGCTGTTCTATTTCTGTGGTGAAATTAAATCAGGGGGCATAAATCAGGTACGGTGGCACACATCTATCATCCCAGCACTTAGGAGGCTGAGGCAGGAGGATCACTGTGAGTTCGAGACTAGCCCAGGCTGCGAAGTGAGCTCAAGGCCAGCATGAACTGTGTAATGAGACCTTGACTTAAAAAGACTAAATAAATAAATAAATAAATAAACAAATAAATTGAACTAGGGAGCAAAGCTATAGAAAGTACCTTAGTGACCCAATTGCCTTATAAATCCTGGGTTCTTCACAAGTAGCTAGGAAGAATCACAAAGGACAGGGAGATCTGGGGCCTGGGACATGTCACTCAGGTTAGAAATACTCTATATAGTTTAACAATTTCTTTATTCCCCTTCAGGGGCCAGGAATGACATTTCCATTTCAACTTATTTTCCTTGTTTATTTTTGGTAGACATACTGCAAAATAATAGGTAATGCAAAGCTTTTTATCTTTTACCATCAACCTGTCAAAAAGTGTCAAGAGGAAAATCAACCAAATTTCTCAGAGCAAACACTAAAATGTTTTTCCTCCCCTTGAGTTTGTTTTTCTGTTTTTCATCCTGCGTTGTTCCATCTTGGTCCCACTGAAGACGAGAACAAAGCCTGTAAGGCCCATGGAGCCTCTGGGACCGGAGGCCCATGGAGGTTTCCAAGTGCAGCTTGCCTAGTGCAGAATCACAGGAGGTGGCCTAGCCCATACCCAGAGCCTCTGACCCGCAGGGCTGGAGCAAGGATGCTGTATTTACATCGCCAGCCCCAAGACAAGTCCTATCACATCCAATAAATTTGTCCCCGGGGCTGGTGCTCCGGCTCCACAACGAGGGTATGAGGGCATGAGGCAGGTGACTGTCTGTGACTTCTGTTTGCTGAGTGAGGCTGCGGACTAGAGATGCGGAGAGAGCTGTCGCCAAGGGAACCTGCAGAGGCCCAGCCTTCTCTGTTAACATTCTGGCCACACCTTTCTAAAAGCAAACCCTGATCCCCCTTTGCATTTTTTAGTAGCACAGGTACACTGTGTGCTTGGGACATGTAATACATGGCCTCATCCTTTTGCACAGCCTTTAGAATTTACACAGATTCACCCCAAATTTAACCATCTAGGGATTCCTATGCAGTAATCTTAGACTCCAGCGCCAGGCCTTTTCTGTAGGCTGCTGCCCTTCTACTGGCTGCCCCAGGCTCTGGCCTCTACCTAGTTAGCCGTGCCTCTTGTCCCAAACTCAGACCCAAGGCCATAGAATCTGTACCTCTTCGCCAAAGGGAGTCCTGCTGAACAGAATAGCCACACTGTTATGTTTTGTGTATAAGTTTCCCCCAAAGCACCATGCCGTCATGGGGTTGCTTGGCTTGTGGAGTTCGGGACTAATTCTTGATCCAATGCTAGGATTGCAGGTGTGAGTGCTACACCCTAGGCCTGGGGTGAATAATTTACATTACAATGTGAGGAGGGGAGAGGGCCTAGCTAGCTGCCTGAGCTGCTGCTGCTCCCTTTGCTCTTTTGCTTTCTTCCTTGCACCATTCTGCCTTGGAGCCTGCTGAGAACAGATTGAAACCTCCACTGACTGTGACTTAAATAACCCTTCCCTTCCTCCATTTTGAGTGTCGGGTATTTGTCCCAGCAAGGAGAGAAGAGTAACTGAGACACAAGCTGACTGCAGCCTCATCAAATCTTCTTCCTTCAACTGATTCTGAGAAAAAACACAGAAACAGAATGAGAACTCACGAGTCCCATGACCCAAGTCCCTTTCCTGTCATTTACTAGCAGTTTGTCACCTCTTGTGGCCACAGTGAGCTCACTAAATAATGGTTGGTCAGGCAGATACTCCAAGACCAATTCTGTGAGGTGGGATGTGTTCCCCACCCCTGAATTTTTCTAGCATTCACAGCGTATCCATTCCATTTTGTAGGTATTAGCAGCTAAGTCTAGATAAGAGTTAGTTGCGTTGATGCAGTAAGAAAACACTGATCTAGGGTGGATGACCTCCAATAGGGAACCTCCAAATGATATAGGGAAAACCGGTCCCCAACCTGAAAAGTACCTGGGACGAATTTGTGTTCTCTAAAACTGAAGAATGAATTTTAGGAACAAATGGAGGTTATGAGCAGAATGGATTTATTGAGGGAAAGAAAGCTCCTGTCCAAGAGAGGGACAGGAGAGGGGTCCAGAGTGGGTGTCCCCCGGAAGCTCTCTCTTCCAGGGACTTTTATAGAGAAGACGTGGGAACTTGCTTAGGTCGGTATGAGGTGGGACAAAGACTATGGTCAACCAATGAGATTACAAGCACCATTGCTCAGGTAAAATTGATTAACATCAGGATCCAATGGGAAGGCAAGTCACGTAGCAAGCGGGCAAGAATACCACCTTTTGAGCTTGGGCTCGTGACTCTTTCTAGGCTCTTTCAAGGTGATTGATACTCATTTAACATATCAGTCCCTGATGCCCATCTTTAAGGAACTACAGAGTTGCTTTTAATTACTCTTGTCACAAGATCTGACCCAAGGCAAAGGAGTGTGTTGTCTCTAGTTGTAGAGTCACCTCCCCTTCCATGTTGTCCTTGAGGGCCTGGCCCTGTCTGACTGCCTATATTATTTCTGTCTAACTCAGCTGTCTAGAACAGCATGTGCTAGGCTTAAGTTTTTTTTAATTTTCAAATTTGCCAGATCTGTTGAACATAACCAACATTAATACAACAAAAATTAGCATTTCATAATCTACATTTCAGATTTTTTAAAAAGGAAAGAGTTTTTTATACCTCACACTTTAAAAGAAGGTACTACAGCCTTGAATTTGGTGAGAATTCCTTCTGAACTAAATATCTGCAGGGGTATTTGTTAGGAAAATAGGCTGTTAATTCCTGTGCTTTAAAAAACTTACATGAGTTATACTGAGCTACTTGTTTCAGTCTATAGCTTGCCTTTTCCTCTTAAATTTATACTCTTGAGGTTTAACCCTACTGATAATTCAACGCCCACATTGTAGCTAAGATGGACATTCGCTGATTCATTCATTTCAACTGTGGTTCAGAACTTTATAAGACAGCCATCTTAATATAGTTAATTTAGTATTTTTCATGCTTGGTTATTTCCACTTATGTTATTTTCATTCCAGTTTTTTATTATAACAAATGCTGCTGCTCGGGACATCTCATGTACACCTCCTTCTGCACCTAGAGGTAAAACTGCTAGGATACACTGGGATTGCTAGGAACACCTCTGCTATACTTTGGCAAATTGCTTTTTCTTTCTTTCTTTCTTTCTTTCTTTCTTTCTTTCTTTCTTTCTTTCTTTCTTTCTTTCTTTCTTTCTTTCTTTCTTCCTTCCTTCCTTCCTTCCTTCCTTCCTTCCTTCCTTCCTTCCTTTCTTTCTTTCTTTCTTTCTTTCTTTCTTTCTTTCTTTCTTTCTTTCTTTTTTAATGTATCTAGGACAGGGTGTTCAGAGTCTCACTGCACAGACCAGACTCATATTGATTCTCCTGTCTTCAGCCTCCCACGTGCTGGGATTACAGGCGTGCTGCACACCACCACACCCAGTCTCGGGAACCTTCTCTGCCTGCCCCGGGGGCTGGTCCCTGCATCTGCCTAAGCAGGACAAATTGCTTTTCAAAGCAAGCAGACCATGAAATCTTCCCAACAAGAATCACTACTCTCCATTTCCCCAAATTCTTGTGAAACTTTTGAAAACCTGGAAGTGGCTCCCAGTGTGATGGCTATGGCTGCCTTTCCTAGTAGTGCTTTAATGTACATTGCTTCTTCTTTTTTGTTCTGTCCATTTTAATATTTTCTCTTGGGAATTATAGAGACAATCTGTGTTAGTCAAGGTTCTTGCAAGCAACACAAGGCACACTGAGATTCAAATACCTTGAGAGGGTCTCCTTACCAAGAGTGGTCTGAAGTGTCTTAGGGTTAAAAAAATTCTTTCCTATTCTAGTTTCCTATGAAGTTTCTGGGTTGACTTCTTAGGAAAGGGGAAGTGAGTTGTAGAGATCAGCCTGGTTTTAACGATCTCATATTTTCCCTTTCATTTTGTTCCTTGGAGTACAACTGTGTCAGTGGACCCAGGACCACAGGTGTCTGCTCTGAATTTTCCCTGAAGAGTCACCTTTAGTTTAGCCTTAAAGAAAGACTACCCTAATGTACTATCCTCATTTGCAAAAATATGTTGCTCATTTTTTAAAATATACTTTTTCATCTTTTAGTTATTGGGTACAGGGGCTTGCTGCACAGCTTGGACTCTTGCCTCACCCTCCCCAGTACTGGGATTACAGGCATGTACTACCACGCTTGGTTTCTGTGGCTGGCTAGGGGCAGAGCCACTGAAGCATGCTGTACTGGGGATCAAACCTGGGTCCTTGTGCTTGCCAGGCAGGTGCTCAGACCCACTGAACTATCTCCCCAGCCTGCTGCACATCATTTTTTGTGTCTCTCTCTCTGTGTGTGTATTTAGTACAAGGTCTACAGGGTCTCATTACACAGATTGGACTTGTGGTGATCCTCTTGTTTTCAGCTTCCCAAGCATAGAACGATTGTGAGGACAATATGCAATATGTCAACTTTCAAAAAAAAGAAAGGGAGAGCCGGGCGTGGTGGCGCACGCCTGTAATTCCAGCACTTGGGAGGCTGAGGCAGGAGGATCGGTGTGAGTTTGAGACCAGCCTGGGCTACAAAAGTGAGCTCAAGGCCAGCCTGAACTGCATACTGAGACCCTGTCTCAAAAAGACAAAAAAAAAAAAAGAAAGGGAAAAAGAAAAAAAAGGTAATGTTGATTTAAAAATGTTAATGTTTAATTGTTTGATCAATCTTATATGCCTATATGTATTAATCTAAACTGATCTGATGATGAAAATATGTAATATAACCATTGTTAAATATAAACAATAAAAATATTAAATTTTAAAAAAATATTACAGGTGCATACCACCATGCCCAGTCTCAATCACCATCTCAGTAGGATTAGTACAGCACACAGGGAATCGAACTCCCAGTCCCTGAGCCTGCCTAAACAGATGCTTTAATCTGCTGAGATATCTGCCGGGCCTTGCTGCTTATCTTTTCATGGGAGCAATTCAAGCACTGTGTCTTGTACAAGAAATTTCCTGCAGTTCCTTTGTGGTAATATAAGCTACATTATCTTCCTTTCTTTCTCTTTTCTTTTTCCCTCCTTTCACTCTTTCCTTCTTTGAATTTAGGAAAACTTGAGTTCAAGTTCTGGTTCTTGCATTATATGCTTGGACAGCATATACATATATATTCTCTGCACACTACACTATTTTCTCTATCTTCAGGGAGGTACTATTACATATATGCACATATACATACATACATGAACACATGTGTAGGCACAGATGCAGATATAATGGGATAATGCATGCAGCCTAAGCATATAGATGTTTGGTAAATGCACTGGTTGTTGCTATGGTTAAGCACTTACCACGAATTTTCAATAGGCAGCATGGATACAGAAATAAATAAGGCTTGGGCCCAGTTTTAAGAGTTTGGACTGATTTGGATACTGGAAAGTACAATACTACCTCCTCATTTCCACAAAAAGTCTGCACAAAGTAAAACAGAGGCTGAAAGAAAGAAGTTGGGGGAAACTGATAGAAGTCTTTAGGAGGAGATGGCTGTGAGTCGAAAGCTAATGTCTGGGTATCTCCTCTACAGCCTGGGAGGGTGGCTCTCCAGATTGAAGAGCAATATGAGGAAATCAGGAGACAATGGAATCACATATCATGTTTAGGAGCTTCCGTGTGTCACATGACCTGCAAACCAGAAGAACGGCAGATGGGATAATGGAAGGAAGAGGACAGAGGCTTCCAACTGCAGGCCCACAGGAAGTGCGTATCAAACAAGGTCCTGAGTACACAAAGAGCCCGAATATAACAGTAGAAGAATAATTGGCTGTTATTTACATTTTAGAGAAAAATGATTGTGGCATCATTTCGCAAATTGGAAGGCTTCATGTAAGTTTGAGCTTCATTTGCTGACAGAAAGACTTGGCGTGCCTGATCTCCCACGTAGTAGTTTTGTGTACTTGAGCTATTTATTTAACCTCGCTAAGCTGTCATATACCTCCATGTAAAAGGGGTAATTATATGCTTATTTCACAGGATTGCTGGAGGATTACATGTGATAATACATACAAATCCAGGCATACGGCAAACAAAGCAAGGTAGCAGAAACTCAGGGACCTTACAGTATTTAAACATCTTTTGGACCATTCAACTGAAGCATGGAAAACAGCCTACTCTTTCGAACTGCTCCAGTAGTCTGGGTCAGAGGCAATGCTAAGGCAGGTTGTCTGGATGGCTAAAGTAGTTTTAGTAAAGACAGAGAAAGAAAAATAAAAATGGAAGCAGAAATAAATGTCAATTGTAAGTGACAAAGAGGTTCTGATCTTTCTGTGTGTGGAACAGAACGAACATGAAAAAGATTTCAGTCAGCTTTAAGTACAGAGGTACCAACTGGGCACAATGCTGAGGGGAAGAACATTCAGGAACATGTACAGTCCACATGACTCACTGGAGCCACTATAGAAATGAGTGATTACTCACATTATACTGTTCATTTCTGTGGCTAGCATTCAAGGCAAATGTTGAGCGCGGGGCCAAATGTTCTGTGCTGCACATTTAACTCAACAGTTTTCCACAGCATTCCTACCTATACCCAGCTGAGCCCTGCAGTGAAATGAGAATCCTAGAGAGAAGATGGTAGAAAGGGAGGGAGGGAGGGAGAGAGGGAGGGAGAGAGGGAAGAAGGGAGAAAGGGGAAGAAGGAAAGGAAGGAGGGAGGGAAGGAGAAAAGAAGGAAATACAAAGGAAGACTTGCTTCTGGCAGCTCTCTAATCCTTGGGTTTCACTCCACTGAACAAATATTAACTTGGTTTACAGTTCCCTACACGATGTATAAGCATTTTAATCAAAGATATAAGTTGGCTCGTACCTTTTTAGAAGTCCTTTCTGAAGGAACAGATTTTAACATAATGACCTTATTAATTCCAATGGTTTGAAGAAACAAAAACAGGTATCCTGAATATAGTAATGTAGATGTCATTCCCCCCTATCCCCCCCCCCTTTTTTTTTTTTTTTTTTTTCTTTTTGCCAGCATCAGACAGATCTGCTCTTTCTGCATGGCATAGGTAGCCACTTCCCGCCAGGGTGAGCACTTCAGGGATGGCCTCAGGCTCTAGTTAATGAGTATGGCACATACTTTGCAGGTGACACAATTTTGAACATGGTTCTCAGGCTGGGCATCTGTCAATTGCTGGGCTGGGATTCAGTTGTGCTTTTCTTGTGCATTGTATAAAATCTATTTTTATTTTGATTTTCAAAATGAAGTAAATGGAGAAAAAGAGGGCACATGATTGAATGGGGGAGAAAAAGAAATCCTATGATAAGGTGCCCATCTCGCTGCACAATTTGTCACAGGATCTTGGCCAACTTACATGACTTCTTTAACTTCAGATCACCAGGCCAAGAGTTTGAATGAAGAGATTTCTCACAACTATAATTCCTAGGTACTACTATTTGCTCCCATGAGCAGGTGTTGACAGTCAAGTACAATTCCACATTCCTTTTCTGAGAAAAGCTTATAAGTATCACAAAAGAGGAAGCAAAGAATTGAAGACCAAGTATAACCAATGTACAAAAGGGCCATAGTTGAAATTACTGAGAATGAATGAACTGATACAAAGTGAATGCATCCTATGTAAAAAGTATGGCAAGTTTTCCCTGTTGGACAGGGCGCTGGGGGGAAACTCTGCCTGGATGATTTGGTGGGTGGTCTGTTACCTGTTCGGTAATAGGAATTCTGGTCAATGGCAACAGAGTTGAATGGTTTGACAGCAACGACATGGCTCTGCAAGCCTAAACTAATTACTCTCTGGCTCTTACAAGAAAGCGTTTGTCAACATCTGCTATGGAAAATCAAAACTGATTCCTCAATTAGTATTCATCTAGCTCTTTTTTCCGTAGAAGAGTTTGGGAAAAATTTGGAAGCTGTGTTCTACTTGAGGGTCTGATCATTTTTTGAAGGCTTTGGAGTCTTAAATGACTCTTTCCAACACACTCATCCTTTTTGCATGCTGCCAGGGGTGAATATATATGTTAGAGAGGCTTTGGAGCAGGAACTGGGCCTGCCTCCCTCCCTCCCTTTCTCTGTACTGCTGCCCAGACAGTCAAGGGCTGGATAAGGGAAGACATGATCACCAGGCCCCATTATTTCTTGCCCTAAAGAGATTTCTCTAGAACAGACCTGTGCTCATGGCTTCTCCACTTA
Source organism: Myocastor coypus (assembly GCA_004027025.1). Lineage (NCBI taxonomy): Eukaryota > Metazoa > Chordata > Mammalia > Rodentia > Myocastoridae > Myocastor > Myocastor coypus. The sequence goes on from PVJA010011842.1 coordinate 10,214, forward strand.
AGACTCCAAGGATGCTTTCTTATGGATAGACCACAACCTGCTCTTGTAAAGGAGAAATGAAAGCTTCCTGCATCTGTTTAATATCTTTACCAAATAACAAATTCTGTTATCTTCTGTGTTCTTTCATATATCTTCTGATTAATATTTTCAAAAATGTATTTATTTATTTGGTTCAGGGCCTCACTACACAGCTCTGACTCATAGTGATCCTTCTGTCACAGATTTCTCAGCACTAGGGTTACAGGCATGCACCAGCACACCTATTTTTGGTGGCTGGCTTGGCATCTGGTATGGGGGATGGAACCTGGGTCCTTGCCCTTGCCAGTTAGGAGCTTTTATGGCCGAGCTATCTCCCCAGGCCCTTCTGATTGATCTTGAATTCCACATGAGAACAGCCTGGAGTGTAGTTTCTGCTTTTGTCCACTCCACCCACATTCCCACAGCATATCTATAGATTTTATAACGAAGACGCTGAACATATCACGCGATGGACAGCACAGGTCCACATCTGCTTGGCAGAGCTCTCCAGCACTGACATTAATGGTGCTGACACAGACTCTGCTTTCAACTATTTGCAAAGCAGGTGAATGAATAAAGAAGCACGTGCTGCATTGTTATAAACATCACGTTTTTAAAGTTGAAAACAACACTAAAGCCAAGTTTGTATTCAGCTTAATGAATGCTGCCACATAGAAGAGAAAATGGATTCTGAGAAACTTGGGTTCTAGGGCTAGATCGACCACTCTACCCTTAAATTCTGCTCAGGTCTACTGTCCTTATTTGTCTCAAACTCTCTTATTTTAATGCCGAGCTTAGCCACACAATGTGTATACCTTAATGAGTACAATGAATTTCATTGGAAACGTTTCCTATTCTTAGTTGGGCTCACAGTGTAATTTTAATTTTTGAATATTTTTGGAAATATTTGATTTAATTTTGAATTAATTAATAATTAATTTTCTGAGCCTTAATTTCTGTTTTATGATTTATACTGTTTCTTTGACTTACAATCTACTTATAAGACATGGTATGATATTTTCTCTTACTATTAGAAACTTTAAAAAATGTATTTCCATTTTCCATTGACTTTATATTAGTTCTTCCTTTTGCACACACATACACATACACACACAAACACAAACACACACACTCACATATATGGGAAAAATACTTATATAGCCTGACATAATATTGATACTGCTTTGTGGAAATCTTTAGTGACCTTTTAAATGGGTTCCTCTAATATAATTATATTTTACCTACTCCTGCATAACTACCATTTTGAGAGCCCTTTATTCTTTATCCAGGATCATACAGCAACTTCTCTTGCCTTCTGGATGATGGTCTTTGCTATTTTTTATGTACTCTGTCTGGAGGTATTAGAATATTTCGAATTACTTTTAGTTTTCAGAGTTGTGTTTGCTAATTATAAAATTCAATGACAGATTTTTTTTTTAAAGTCCTTTGAATAAGTAAGTCTAGTTTCTTACTGACTTGTTCTTTTTTTTTTTTTTTTTTCTAATATGGAATAAGACGCTACTTCATTTTGTTTTTCCATAGCTAATTTTTTTGAACAATTTCGTTTTTGTGTATCTTGGTATGATTTTATTCATGTTCCTTGTGGAAAGGGTTTATTTTTCTTGGATGCTATAGTTACAACTAAATTCAGAAATTTTAAATCTAAAAAGAAAAAAATCAAGCAGTTGCATTCAAGGCTTAAAAAATGAAAAAGAAAACATGCATTCTATGAAGACATTTATAGGAAGAAAGGTGGCTCTTAATTAGCACCTTATAGTTATCCAAGAAAAAAATATTAGAAAAGTACAACTAGCTGAGAGGAGGTTTTTGAGGAAAAGCAAAAATATGCATGATCTCAAAGACCTAGGGAGGTGAGTGAGTCCCCTCATGAAGCTGTTTCCTCTGGAGCCCATGCGATCTGACTTTCCTCACACAAGCTTGCAGCCCAAGTCCTGGTGAGCACATTTAAATACCTATGCCTAAAGATTTTGATAAATATATTCTCTGCCATGTCTCCCCATCTTCCTCTTTTTTCACTCTTTATCATTAATTGTTTTGTTTTCAGGGTGATCCCATATCCCATACAGCTCCAAATATACTTCTCTCAGCTACCACATTTCAGATCCCTCTAATAAAGATCTCATTTAATGAAGATTCAAAGATGAAGGCAAATATATTAAAATGTCCTTGGCTGAGGAGAATGGCCTTTTCAGCTGGCTGGGAAAATGCTCATTATTCTGCAGAACACAGAGGGTCCCAGGAGAAGAACCAGAAATCTACGGAAGCCGCCTCTGCCTGTCTGTGTTTATGCTTAGGGCCGTGAGGGCACTTTCCCCTTGGGATTGCAGGGAAGAGCCATTTTGCTTCCATGTGTGTGAAATTTCCGGGAGATTTTGTTTCAGAAAAGATCAAGGCTCCGAAGAAGAAAGAGGCCCAACTGGCAGACGGCCTCATGAGTTCATATTCTGTATTGCCTTTGCACTTAATATGCAGTGGAAAGACTTTTTACAGTTTTAATTTTTATCAAAAAATTTCGGTAGCATTTCCTGCCAAAGAAAGCCACTAGACCTCGAGGGGTGCTCCATTTATCTCAACTCAACAGAACCAGTCCTAAAGTAGAGGTTTAAAAGATTGCGAATAGGCTTTATTTAAAGCAATTTTAACTTTATAGAAAAAAAAGAGCAGAAAATATGGAGATCCCATATAGCCCTTCCTTTACTCTTTCTTTCTTTCTTTCTTTCTTTCTTTCTTTCTTTCTTTCTTTCTTTCTTTCTTTCTTTCTTTCTTTTCTTTCTTCCTTCCTTTCTCTCTCTCTCTCTTTCTGTCTTTCTTTCCTCTCTCTCCTCTCCCTCTCTGTCTCTGTCTGTCTTGTCTGTCTGTCACCTGCTTTTTGTATTTGGTACAGCGTTTCACTATACAGCTTGGACTCAGTGATCTTCCTGTTTTCAGCCTCCCCAGTACACACCTGGGCTTGGTGGGAGGCTCAGCACACCCAGGGCCAGGGCCAGCATGTCATGTGAGGCTGGGGATACAACCCCAGTCCCTTCACTTGCTTTAATAGGTACTTAGTCAACTAACCTATCTTGTTGGAACCTATATCATTCTAGCTGTCTCTATAATTAGCATTTCATTAATGTTGTTATAGTTGTTACAATGAAGCAATGAATACTGACACATTTTAATTATTAACCAAAGTCCATACTTGCTTTCAGATTCACTCTTTGCACTGTATAGTTCTATGGGTTTTGACAGTTGTCGAATGTCACATGTTTACTATGATAATATCACATAGAAAAGTTCCACTGCCCTAAAATCCCCTGTGTTCCATGCTTTCATTTCTCTTTATGTTCTGTCAACTGAACCCTGGAAACCATTAGTCACTGTGTTGTCACTACCCATGTCCCTTTTTCTGAAGGTCAAATAACCAGAATCACAGTTGATAGTCTTTTCAAAATAGATTTTTTCATTTAGTAGTATAGATTCAAAGTTTCTCTGGGTTTTTTAAATGACTTGAGAGTTCATTTCTGTTTACATTTGAATAATGTTTCATTGCATGAATGTACCCCAGTTCTGAGAAGTATAAATGCAATTGCTATAAACATACCTATACAAATTTTGGCATATACATAAGTTTTTTTGTTCATTTGAACAAATACCAAAGAATGTGTTTTTGGATGCTGAAAGTGTGTTAAGGCTTTAAAGAAACCATGAAATTGTCTTCCAAAGTGGTTATACCATTTCCCAGCAGCAATGAACGAAAATTTTTCTTATTCTACTCTATGTCTCACCAGCTCATGATGTTGTGTGTTGGATTTTGATGATTCTAATTCGGTAGAGTGATATTGGATTTTAATTATAATTTCCCAGTGATGAATGCTGTTGAACATCTTTTATTTTGCTTATCTGTCAGCTGTGCTTCTTTGGTGATGTTAGTTTTCTGTTACTGAGACAAAATACCTGAGATAATAAATTTGAAAGAAATAGAAGTTTATTATGACTCATGATTTCATTCACTTAATTTCATTTTATTATTTTTTAGATCAGTATATTTATTTATGCATTTACCAAGTTTACACACATGCCATAACTCCAATGCAATAAAAAGAGCCCTTATCATTTACAAAAAGTTCTGAGACTTCGGGTATGGCTCATGATTTTAGAGGTAGCAGTCCATGGTTGCTTGGCCATGTCTGTGGAGGCATTGTCTGCCATGGCCAAGTGCATTATGGGAAAGGACTGTATGTCTCATGATACTGGGGACTCAAAAATGCAGCAGCAGAAGACTGGGATCCCAATATTCTCTTCAAAAGCTGACTCCTGGTGATGTTCTCTCATTAAGCCTTACCTGCTAAACATTCTACCATTTTCAGTAACATCAAAGCTGAGGACTGAGCCATTATTACATGAGCTTTAGGAAACACTTCAGATAGAAGTGATTTTTAATTTTTTTTAATATGGGTTGTCCAAATTTGCCTATTTTATTTATGTATATATGTATGCATGCATGTATGTATGTATGCATGTATGTATTTTGTAAAGAGTCTACAGGGTATTCAGGGTCTCCCTACATAGATTGGACTCATAGTGATTTTCCTGTTTTCAGCCTCCCAAGTGCTGGGATTATAGGCTCACATCACCATGCCCGGTCTGAATTGCCATCTCTGTGTGCCCTGGAGACAGGGCCAGCATGGCACTGAATTTGCCTATTTTTAACTTGTCTTATTTTCTTTCCTCTTGTCATGCTTTAAGAGGTCTTTGTATATTTCTGGTCAATAGGTTTTTAATGAGCTCCTTCTGCTGTACCAAGCACCTATGTCAGCCACAGAATACCCTAAATGCCCTACCCTCAGTTTGCTCATCATTTATTTGGGAATCAGAATCCAAAAAAATTAACACCCATGACACATAACAGCATAGGTGCTTGGTTCCTATAAACATTTGTTTTAGTCTGTGAGATGCAATATGAAATCACACTCTAGATCTGTTCTGTAGCTCTTATTTTTGGATACTATATTATTTTCTAAAAGAACACCCCACCACACACACACACATTGATGATTCAGAGGCCTATGTGCTGTGTTATTGAAGATGATATGCAATTTAAAGTCACTTTCTGAAATCTGCTTTGCACCGAAAGTCTATTTTAGTCTTTTGGGTATGTGATATTATATTTAATATACTAGATTAAGTCAGTAGGAAAATGTATGATTTTTCTTTTTTTAATTTAATATTTTTATTGTTTAAATTTAACAATGGTTATATTACATATTTTCATCATCAGATCTGTTTAGATTAATACATATAGGTATATAAGATTGATCAAACAATTAAACATTAACCCTTTTAAATCAGCATTACTTTTTTTTTCTTTTCCCCTTTCTTTTTTTTGAAAGTTGACATATTGCATATTGTCCTCACAATCATTCTACAGAATACAGTGTGTGGGCACGACCCACCTCCTTATTGATGTTGCTTAAAAAAAAAAAAAAAAAGGAAAAGAGTTTTTTTCTTTCACAATGCTTATTTTTATTTTGTTTGCTTAGTTTTAGGAAGATAACTTGAAGAATGACAACAAGGCTTTTACTCTACGGATCATAGGTGGAAAAAACTTGAACTGTCTACGAGGCTTTTATTAGTGAGATGAGGAGAGAGAAAATTCAGACACCAGGAGATATTCGTGGAAAACATTTTATTAATAATCCACTATTATTAATAGAGGCGAACTTAACAGAAAGGAAATAGCAACACTCTCCAGCTTAGATTTGTGGAACAATGAACCATTTGCACAAATGTTTCTTAGCATGCCTGGCTATCTCACTCATCCTCTCAACGATTCTAGGTAGCAACAGTTATGAATTTCATTTTATAATTTGGGAATCAATATAAAAAATGTCAGCATGCATCACTGCTTCCACCCTTTGCCCCCAAGCCCAAGGTTGCACAGTGAAACTGTGTTTCATGGTCAGGATTTCCATTTATGCCTAAATGAGGTTGTCTCAAAAAAAGTCTGGTCCTCAATCCCTATTTAGACTATGCTTTGTTATCTTCTCTACTAGACTTACCTACTTATTTAATTTTGCCATCATACTTATTACTTTGAATTTATGGAGCTTCCTTTTTTATTTTTTAATAAAGAACAAGTTTAATATAACTACTTAAAGGTATAGCCACTGAAAGATAGGAAATGTTCATTATACTATTAAGTGAAAATAAAGTAACAAAATAGAATGGCTACAGTGACTTTAATTTTACTATGCAAATTTGTACTATGTGTAGTCAAAATGCTAGTAGAAATTATGTCTGAAGGCTGGGGAGATAGCTCGGTGGAGTCCAAGCATAGTGAGATCCTGTACCAAATAAATAAATAAAAGATTAAAAAAAAAAGAAATTATGTTTGAGTAGTAGGATTGTGAATAATGTCACATTATCCTTTTTATACTGGTTTACTCCATTTGTCCAGATTTTCTACAACAATATATGCTATTTTTATAATTAGGGCAAAGAAAGACACAATGCATGCCAACAAAATATTGCTGCAATCTTTAATGCTATAACATTCTCTACAGTTTCTTGGGGCTCACAGAAACTGGGCACCAATATTTTGGTCGCTCCTGCTCTGTGGCTAGAGGTGAGGCTGTGAGGAGTGTATGGGGTTGGGCACCCAGCTATCACCTCAGGCAGGACCCCCCAAAGAGCCCTCAGTGCAACTCTGGAGCTCACGTGTGTTAGGCAAAGATTTTTCTCCCTGCTCAAAGTGGTAAGTGTTAGCCACAGCAGTGATAGGTGCAGAGAAGCAAAATGTATTTCCAGAATTCAAGGGCTAAAGGCAAGCAAGAGTAGACATAGTTGAGAGGCTTAGGACAGAGCAATTTTCTACTGGAAGAAAGCAGGGACAAGAGGCAGGAATGAGGTTTGGTGTGAAATGAAGGTGTCTGAGCAACTGTTTTGAAGAGACCTGCAAGGTTAGTGCATCTCTTGACTGGATGGGACAGGAGAGAAACAGCTCCATAGGGAGACAGAGTAGGCCTCTCAGTCATAGTAACTTTAAATACTTAATGGAGATCTGAGTCTAGGCATTCTGTTTGAAGGATAAAATAAATGTGACCCTTGGTGATTTATTAATTTGCATAAGAATTTTGGCTGTGCAGAATTCCTCTTAACACTGATTCTTGATGCTTCTGGTTTCTGCTCTGCTGAACCCCTTTCTGAAGTTGAACAAAATAAACTTTCCACCCAGTTTTGTGCCTCTGACTCGTTCTCTCACTGCCCAGGGAAGTCACTGATTCACAGTTTCATTTGATTGTCAATGTCATTCCACTTTCTAAGGGAATTTGTGCTTTATGAGACAAAGACAGATAACCAAAGTTCTAATCCCAAATAGCTGAGTAACTGTTGGTGTGAATTTTACTCACAATTATTATTAAAAAGGTTTTTGTTGTTGTTGTTGCTTTTCTTTTTTAAAATCTGGCCTCCCCAAATTATACTAAGAAGGCTCCTGAGTGGTCTGACCCTAAGACATTGTGCGCATGCTCCCTTTGTTTTAATGGCCTTCCCAGTTGTTAATCACACGTGGTTGAGCATCTGTCTAAGGCTATCGCTCAAATGTGTCCATTTGCAACAGTGATCCTTACTGTCTGGGGAGCCACCCTGTCCTAATTGTCTGGGGCTCTATGATCCTTTGTCCAATTACTCTACACAACAGTTGAAAGAACTTTTATTGATGAAAAATATGATTCATGATAGTTTGTTGTATACCATGTCATCCTGAGGGCCTGCTGCCTGAAGATTTTAATTTTCTTGGAAGTTTTTGGATTCAAATTGCTTTTTTTGTATTTTTTGCTAATAGTCTATAAATAGAATGTATGCTTACTTTTGTCAGAGATGACTTATTTTTAAATATGTTTCAATTCTAGAAAATGAAGAAGAGTTTCATGACTACCCAGACATAGGCCCAGAATTGAACTCAACTTTGAGCTTCTTTGTTAGAAACTTTGCTTTGCCTTAGAACAAAATGAGGGAAGCTCTTGATGCTGGGGAGGGTGGAGGGAAAGAAAAATAGCAACATTCCCTTGGATTTACTATTTCAGTCACCTTGAACAGATGCCATGAACAGGGCACATACAAATGAAATCTTTGTTGTGGAAGGCCACGAGTAGATCTACTCAGCAGAACTTCTGCACACAGATTTCAAAGCCATTGTGGAAAACCACATGGGTAAGGGGGCATATGAATTGCTGCAGTTGAGTCTTGGTCATTCAAGAACTGACTTTGTTCTATTGGAATAGCTGAATCTGTTTTTTCTTCCCCAAGGGAATGGCTTTAGATGCAGATCTATATCATTTTAGCAACATTTATGCTTTCTCCTTAGCAGATTTGGTGGACAACGGAAAAGTTTTTCCTGGAGCTACCAGGTCTCAGTTTATTCTTCTAAGAGTAAACTCAAATCTCACTCCTTCAAGGAAGCTTTTTTGTCCCTTGAGCAGAACATTTAACTGTAAATTTTTTTTTATAGTTTTAGCTAGAAGGGAACTAAGTCCTGCACATTCATTTTCAATGCAAAGAAACCTTATACTATTTAATTTGTACATATGTATTGCCTCTATGAGAGTGAAAGATTTTGCAGAGGCCAAATAGAATTGGAGAGAAATAAAGCCAATTGCTTAAAAAAGATATAATCTTCCTAAAATCTTCAGAAAATGACCTTTTATTTTAAAAACTATTTGGAGTTTATGAAAGATTTCTGAAAAGAATTGAGGCTACATTTTTGGTGTTTGGAGGATGTTTTATCCCTCAAGTAGAGAAAAAGTGACCTCAGAAGTGTTTCTCCCACCAGAGTAACAAGGGTGGCTTTATGTGTCTATGTGGCCGGCAGGTTTGAAGATCAGTTTTGTATATTTTGTGTTGTTTTCTCAGTCCATGAGAGCTGGTCCTGGTCCTTGGAAGTGTGTTTGAAGTCTGCACAGGAAGTTGGGGTTATGAGAGCCTCATTTCTAGGTGAATTCCAAGGCTCTGTTAGCACGGGCCAAATCCTGGGCCAAGAGCAAGGCAGAATACCGGCCATTGTGTGAGAAAGAAGGCCAGAAGGGAAGGACGGGTACTGGTCCAGAGGCAGAAAAGCCAATGGCTTGGTGTCTGGGAGGGATATGGAAGAGCACATTGCAACAAATCCATCATTTAGCACTTCCTCAGTTGGCTGTACATGTCTAACCTCCAAGGTGCCTGGCTATGACCCAGTGTGCTAAGAACATTGCTATGAGAACCTGGACCACAGTCCTGGTGGAAAAAAGCTGTTGTCTCGCTGCGGAAAGATTTTTACAACCTGAAATTTGCTATGGGCCAGCCATCCTTCCAGTGACAGCCTTGAAAAAAATAAAAAATAAATCTAACATTTATGCATAATGAAAACTTTATGTGCCATAAAAATATTGCTTGTCTGGGATTGCACTCTGATGCTTGCTGGGACCACGACTTCTGCAGGACTTGTGTTTGGTGATGTGTTGATTTAAAGTTGCGAGCTATGCCAAATGAAATAAATACCACTATTTTTGATCTAGTAATGTAGAGTGAATGGTCAAAGGAATTTGTAATCAAAAGTTGTACCTCCCTGGGGTCCAATGGGTAAATGATATTCTTTAGCATATTGTAGCCTCAGACTACATGACCAGACTTGGTCAAAGACAGTCGGCCATCTGTTTAACATGGAGGCGAGTGGTGAAGTAATATTAAAACAAAAATGTCTAACTCTGCCCAGCTAGATAGGCATTGGCTTCAATCACATAGACTTTTATTGGAAGAGGGTCAGTGGAACTCGGAACATTCTGTATTTTTTCCCTTTGGTTTGTTAGGGTTATACTGACCAAAATTAATTGAGTTTGGCTCCTACAACATCAGCTACATATTTATTCAGGTTTTAACCTCTTTTGGACTGAGTCAGTTCAAGTTAAATAAGATTTGTCCAGTGACCAAAAATGAGCTGTTTGTATTGCTGGATGTCAGTGAGCTATTTGTATGTCTGGTCTAAAACTCTGCCATTATCTTATTATGGGAAGCACTGAAGGGTTGTCTTTTAGGTTGCAGCCACTTTATGGATCATTTGCATGCTTTGCAAGGGATCTGGATCTCACCAGCATTGTTGCCAACTACTTATTATCTTGTCAGCTTTCAGGTATTGGCACATCCGTGGTACCATTGTATTTTTATTTACACAGATAAAAACACATCCTTCTGCTATTATTGACTTCCATGAAACTTTGATGACACGAAGAAACACCTCTTGTGAGACAGCTGTCAAACACAGACTGGCCTTTTCAGCAACAATGACAATGACGACAATGGCAACAGCAACAGCAGCAAAAGACTAATGACATTGTAAGTAGAAGTATGCTGTTTCTGTCTTGAGGAGTTTGAACCAGTTCTTCAGATACTGTATTTTTGAGGAAAATACACGGAAACATGGAGAACAATTTTCTTTTTTTAAAATTTTTTTTCTTATTTTTATATTAAGGGATTTCAAATCTGAATTGAATAATCTCTGCACTTTACCAAAAATGGGCAACTGAGACCCCAGAGAACTAAGAAATGTGTGGGAACAAATAGTGTATATTCAGTCATGGTCCTAGCCCAGTATATTTAGCCCTGTCTCAGTTACTGTTCTCTTATTGCTGGGACAAATGCTTGACACTCAAAATGAAGGAAGGAAAGGTTTATTTAGCTCATAGTTGCTGGTGGTTTCAGTTCATACTCAGAGTGGCTCATGGCAGAGGCTCCAAGGCAGAGTGGCACATGGCAGAGGGCATCAGTTCAGGATGGAAGAAGGCTGCAAAACAGCCAGCGCAACAGGGAGGAGTAGCAGCAACAATGGCTACTGAGAGCAAGTCTATCTCCCTTCCCTTGCATTCAGGCTCTCAGCCCCAGGCTGGGTGTGGCACTCACACCCATAATCCCAGTACATCATGAGTTAATCATAGCTCTAGATGTCTGCCTCATAACTGCATGAGGCTTTTGGAGGAACAAATACACTAAACCATAATAAGCCTGGATCTTATTTTCTCTTAAAAATTACAATCACCACATCAGTATAGTTTATTTTGTTTATTATTTATTATTTTTGTTTTGTTTTGGTGGTACTAGGGATTGAATTCAGGACCTTGCACTTGCCAGGCAATCATTTATTCCACTGAGCTATTGCCTCAGCTCCTGTAGTTTAAAAATATAATTTCTTTTTCTTTCTTTCCCTGATGAGAAGTGAACTCAGGATCTTGTGCTTACCAGATAGGTGCTGTGCCTCAGCATTCTGTTCCTAGCCCCTCTTTTTGAACATAAGCTATTTAAATTTTCTTTAAAAATACCAATATACTACAGCTATAAAACATGGTCCAACTTGTTTGCAGTGTTTATGGCACAGACATGGCTTTCCTAATGATTTTATTTAATTAACAAAGTTGTATAATATAAAAGTCTAATTGCAGGGTTAGAAACTGGTCTCTGTGGTTTGAACTTTTCTGAATCTCTGATGTTTGAGTATTTTAAAGAAATGTTCTGTTCCAATACATACAGAAGAGGAAATTCTTAGTTGCTGTATGGATCAGTCTGAAGAAAGCAAATTCTGTTTGAATAGAAATTAAAAACAGTCAACTGTTTACCAGTGGACGTGTTTCCTATATTCTGAATGCATGAGGAATGTCTTGCAATATTAACAACAACAAGATGCTTTAAAATGCATTTCATTTGGGGGCACACTAGGGGAGAGAAAAGGCAGAAAGAAAGGTGAGACAAAAGAAAAACAAATAGAGAACAAAGGTTCAGGTTCAGAAGGCGGAGTCCATGAAGTTCCTCCATTTATTCAAGAGGCAGCCAACAAACACTGCCCAGTGGCTCAAATCATAAACTTGGCAGCTGCTCTGCTTGAGTTCAGATTCTGCCTCTATAATAATTATCTGTGTGGTAAGCCAATTTCTTAACTTCTTTAGGCCTTAACTCTGTCATCCCTGAACTGGGGATAATAATAGTGCCTACCCTGTAATGAGCTTCAAAGCACAGAGGATGAGCCCCTGCCATGGAGCTGAACTATGTGCTGCTATTGTTTATGTGTTCACTTGCTCTGTACGGTTTCTCTGACAAACTATCACCAGTTCTTGGGCTCTTACCCTCAGCCTGTTCTCTCACATGCTTGATTATACAAACCTCCAGATAGTAAAGTTTTATCATGTTTTCCTTAGGAGGCCCTAGCTGAGTTAATTGGTCAGATAAGGTCTTTGCCCTCTAGCTTCTGCAGTCTTCTGTGGTCATGTAAAAAAGTTCCAATTAAAAAGATAAAATGTGGAGAGAGGAGGGGGGGGAGAGAGAGAGAGAGAGAGAGAGAGAGAGAGAGGAGGGGAGGGGAAAGGACAGGAGGAGGGGAAAAGGGAGGGACTAGATTGTCTGTTTAGGAAGTAAAACTAGGGCAGAAATAGAAACCACAAGTCTGGACATATTCAAAGCAGAATTATATGGGAGCATAGCAGGAAAGAGTATTCTGTCCTGTTGTGGCTTATCCACAAACTGGGGGGCTGGGCCAATTGTGGAGATCCTAAGGCTGTTTTTCTACTCATAAATTCCTGTGTTTTAGAAAAGTCAAAGGACAGACTGGCTGCCTTTGATAATGAGTCTTTTACTGGGTCACAGAGATACTGCAGCAGGATTGTTTTCTGTTTTATGTCGAATGTTCCGTTGAGCTACTGCCACAGATTCCTGAAAAGGATCTCGGCTCCCCTTTAAGGAAAAGCTCTCCCATTGTGCCATCTAAGAATCTAGGTCGTCTCTTCTGTGTATTCACCTTTCTTCTTTCTAGTGGTTACAAGGATGTCTGTTTGTTCAGGAGGCCACAAGATGAATTGGCCAGGTTAAGTAACAGAAGGCTTCCACACTCGGCTGCTAGCACAGAGTCGTCACTGTGCCGTCTACCTGTCCTGACACGGAAAGTTTGGAGTGTACACAGTGACAGCACTCCACGGGTGCCTCTGTTGGCCATTCCTCCACAAAAGGACTTGCCCAACATTCTTCCTTTGTTCATAGTATATTGAGGAGCGCAGGAATGGTGTCAGTACCGTGTACATCGCCCTCACTGGCTTTAGCGGAGCGGAGAATTCGATGAAGAATAATTTGATGGTTTTCTGGGTAAGCACAGCTGTATGGCATCTTTGCACTTCCCTATTGAAAAGCTGCTGTACTGAAGTGCACAGCCCTTTGGAGTCCCCAAGCATAAAAAGAGTAATCGTGCAACTGTTTTCTTCTAGGAATCTAAGAAGCAGTGGAGAGAGGAGACTCGGGCCAAAGAAGGAAAAGTGGAGAAAGGAGGAAGTGATGGAGCAGGAAGGACCATGTTGTTCACCCACCCGTGGAGTCGGGGAAAAGCAAGATTCAGACATTCACAGGTCTTCACATTTTCTTTGCTTAGTTGAGTTTCTTCAACAAGGATAATGACAGGCATGTCACAGGAGGAGAAGACATGTTGCAAGGGAGGGAATTCCAGTGTTTGCCCTGGAAGTGTTTTAAGAGCTGAGAGGAGCATTGTGTGCTCTGAAGACCAAGAGAAAAGGTGGTCGGATGCTCACTGAGATGAAGCCTCTGGATGTACTGCAGAAGCAGAATGCCTTAGGTGACTGGAGTTTGATTTTAAAAATGTACGGTGAGGGCTGTGGAGATAGCTCAGGGGGCTAAGGGTCTGCCTAGGCAGGCTCAAGGGCCTGGGTTCAATCCCTGGAACCGTGCACGCTATGCTGGCCCTGCCCCAGTTGTGTTGAGCTAGCTGCTAAGACTGGGCATGGTGATGTAAGCCTATAATTCTGTCACTTGGGAGGCTGAGATGGTAGGATCGCTCCAAGTCTGAGCTGTGTCGTGAGACCCTGTACCAATACATAAAATTAAAAAAATATATATGTGTACAGCGAGTTTGTATGCCACTCAAAACTATATTTACTTTTTAAAGATAAAAATAACATTAAAAAAGCTTTCTTCCAAAATCTTAAAGTTAAATTTTTCATTGGGAAAATTAATGTACCAAATTAATTATGCTTGTCCTTGGGACTTCTAGACCTAAGTATCTTGAAAATAATGCTTTGTACTGGTTCTCTGGTACAAAGTAGCTCCCTGATAGAGACCAGCTACCAGATATTATAAATATTATTACTATGCAATAAGTGATTTTATTTTACCATTACGTTACATGTCATTATGAACCGTGGGCAGGTTTACTCCTTGCTATAGATGAAGATACTGGGTCTACATGTCAACACACTTTCAGTATTGGTGTTGTGTTTATCCTGTTTTACAGAGATGAAGTTTTTTAATGAGTCCCTCTCTCACCACAGCGTAAATTCTATAGTGGAAACCTAGAAATCTTGAATGTTCATTTTCCCTTCGGTTTCTTCATTTGTTCATTCACTCAGTTATTTGCTCAGTCAAAAGTAAGGGGCCAGCCAGACAGCTTAGAGGACTAAAGCACCTTGTCAGTCGGATGCAGGGGTGGGGACTGGGATTTGGTCACCAGAGTGCCATGCTGGCACTGTCCCTGAGGCATGCTGAGAGAGTGATTGAGACTGGGTGTGGTGGTGCATGCCTGGGAGGCTCAGTGCTTGGGAGGCTGAAGACAGGTGGGTCGCTATGAGTCTAATCTGTGTAGTGAGACCCTGCAGACCCTGTACTAAAAAATAAAAAAATGTAAGTACCTACTGCAATAAGATAATATGGTAGGTATTATTAAAACTAAATATATAGGATAGGATGGAGTCTTTATTTACTTTAAGAATTTGGAATCCAAGGCTTGGCAGGTATGACATCAGAGAGAAGCAAGTCATCCTAATAAAAAAATAGATAAATAAGTTGGCCGTTTGTAAGATGAAATGACCCATTGCAACATTCCCCTTTGCTTAATTATAATATCTACTTTCATTCATAATCTCAGTGTTTGTGTAATCGTTTTTTGAGGGCTGATTGATAGATAGAAAGCTGAAAACACATTTGAAAAAGAATGATAAGGCAAAACTATAAATTTAGAAAACAGTATTTTATAACATTGTTGAAAATGTTCTTAGCCATATGTTCAAGCAGATAAAAGAAGTTATTAGCAAATTAAAATCTGGCAAAGTTTTATCAGTGGATTATTGAAGAAAAAAATTGATAGAGGTGTTGGCAAGTCTGTTATTTCTAAGAATCAATATTTTAAAATGGTCAATTTCTGAAGGCATTCTTTAGCAAAAATTTGATGAAATCATTTCTGTTCTAAAAATAATATTTTCTAAAACAAAGCTGTAACATTGAGTGTGCAGTTAAAATAATGTGCAATCTTGGATTTACACATGTGCAGTGTACCCCCCCCCCTTCCTGCAACTGGATGTCATTCCCTTGTCCTTGCCGAGCCGTTAAATAAGCAAGTGAACCCCAAGATTTTTGCCTCTGAGTTTGTGTCAGTGCTCTCCTCACTACAGGAGCTCCTTTCCAGTTGCATGGCATCTGGATACCACTGCAACATACACATGAAGAGTTAATCCATTAAAAGAGTTCAGTCATTATTCCAGCTAGGAAAACAGAGCACACTGGCCTCCTTATAAACCACACATTATGTAGGAGAAGCTCACAAGCCTGAGGTGTTGCTATGGCCCAGAGAAATTAGATAAAGGTACCAGAGCTGCAGGTCAACAGTTGGACATTATTCAGAAGGGGGCCGCAGTTTTAAGGAAGGGGTCAGATAAAGGAGAACTAGAAAGGTCTGAGCATAGTGGAAAGACTCGCGGAAGCCAACCTAGAAAGTGCAGAGTTTGGTTCCAGACACTCGGGCGGGTGTGGAAGAAATTTTCTAGCTTCTCAGCAGCATTGCAAAACAATGAGAAGAACATGCCATTTCTAGAGCAGGAGGGAGGAGTCCTAAAAAAAAAGTGTGGATCAAAACCAAGAAACAAATAAGAAGGCCATTAAAGTATATAGAAACTAGACTATCTGAAGGCTGAGAGGCTCTCAGTAGTTCTCTAACTCAACATTTTTGCAGTGAATAGTTCTCATTGACTCACTTTGAAAAATGATTAATGACCAGAGAATGAAAGCCAGTGGAAAATAGTGGCATGAAAACAAAGAATGCAATGAGTGCAGCCTCAACCACACACAAAGAGAAGAGAGGCCATCTTTAAAGTTGCAAGAATATCCTATCTCCTCATCTTCTGCCTTTCTAGAGCTTTTTTTTTTTTTTTTTTAACTCTTTGGTATTTCTCTCTAGCTTCTCATTCATCCAGCTGAAGTGAAATATATTCACCGAAGATGGATCTTCCTACTTTTTAATAGCAACTGCCATGAATCTGCACTGTTCAGAGAATGTTCTGCATGTGGGACTATCATTTGCTGAGTAGCTGTTGGACTATTCTTAGAGGAATCTGGGAGCAGTTTTGCTTTTGCTTCTCCTCGTCGCTGCCTATTTACTGTCAAAGCAGTGGTTGCTACTGACTGGTAGCAATATTTCTAGTAACGCTCAGGGAAACCCCAAAGACATTCTGGAATTGCTGCTAAGGGCTTCCAGGAAGTTTAACCTTTATCTACATTATCTCATGACTGAGTAGCTTTTATTATTGTCCCTTCTGAAGTCAGAGGCATCAGAACAAGAATGACAATTGTTTATCAAGCCACTGACTCCTGCTTCTAAAAGCTGTCGTTCTGCAGAAAGTTAGTCTGTCTATGTCCAAAGTCATGTTTTCTATAAGCCTTATTGATATATTTGAAAGTTATTGGTTCTTCTTGTACACTAGAAACTGGAGAGTAAAGACAAAGGTTTCCTTTCGTCCCCGTCCACTCCCCTTGATCTCCCTGCACTTCCGTTTCTCAATCCCCTTCCCTTTTGCAAATGATCCTTGTCTCCCTATTTCCTGTTATCCATCTTTGATTTTGCTCTTTGTACATTGAAGGGCTCTTACAAAGGAAACCACGTGATATTTAAGTTTGGTGTCTGATTTATTTCACTTAACATGATGGCCTCAAGATGCTTCGTTTTCCTAAAAATGGCTCAAATTTATCCTCCTTTGTGGTGGAACAGCATTTCATGATGTGTACATAATGACCATGTTTTCTTTATCCATTCGCCTGCTGATGGACATCTGGGCTGCTCCCGAGGTTTAGCTACTATGAGCTGTGCTGCTGTAAACACGAGCATCCATGCATCACCGTAATGTGATAGCTTTCACTCCTACAGGAAAATGTCTAGAAGAGGGGCAGCTGGATCAAATGGAACTTCTAGTTTTCTATTTTTGAGGAATATGTGTTATGTACATGTACCAATTCCCCATGAGGAATGCAGTCATTATACACTACAAACATATACTAACAAAAATAACAAAAATATTTAATATTTAATATTTAATAATACATTGTACTCCACTCAGTAAAATATTTTTTTTTTTTTTTTTTTTTTGGTGGGACCAGGGTTCGAACTCACGACCTTGCACTTGCCCAGCAGGCACTTGTGCCTCGGAGCTATCTCCCCAGCCCCTCAGTAAAATATTAGTTCCCCAAAAAAGTTAAATTCCCTGCCCTGAAAGGCTAAAAGACCTCTAGGAGGAGAAAGATTTAAAAAATAATGACATTGCACTACTGCCTGTAATAAATTTTTATTAATGTATTACACTCATCTTTGTAGGGAAGGTGCCCTACCGTTGAGGGACTTTGGTTTCTGTTTAATTAATTTTAGCTATTTGAGAATTTCTTTTGCAAAATGCTTGCATACTACATTTAAATCCAACATTTCTCATGTCATTTTGATTTTCTCCCAAGGTGATTCCTTCCCTTTCTTTTGGGAGCATAGCATCCAAGGCAGGGGAAGGCGGACGATCCCTCACTTGCCTCTTGCTGGGCCCATTCCCTTCAGGAGTTACGTAATCAAGGGGAGGCTGCATCTCCCACTCTGAGGCCCTTTGATCACTTCTGCTCTTGCATAATTCTCTAACAGCTGGAGCTGCAAACTTTAAAAGCTGGCAGCAACACAGTCCATATTGTGAAAGGAAGTTTAATTCCAACTTGAAGAGAGACAGGAAGATATTTTTAGTGATTTCAGCTTTGCGTCCCTTCACATTTCGTGAGTGCTGATGACGTTCGGGCCATAAGCAAGCTTCCTTGCCCGAAGATATTGCCATCTTCACTGAGACCACGGTCCCCTAGGTCTGGGTGAAGGTGATGCAAACTTTCCAATCTTTCCTTTCACTGTGCCTTGTGGTGTCTCTTCTGCTCACACATTTCCCAAGGAATCATTGTTCACATCAACACCCCAAATCCTCCTCCAGCACCCTTATGGTCCTTACTGGCTTGTTGTGTGTAGTATCGCTCCTGCCTCCTATCTTCCTAAGTGTAGCCTGTACATTTTTTTCCCCACAAATAAATCCTTCTCCTTCTTGGCCTTTTTACCTCTTCAATTTACCACTTCCATCTGTCTCTCCCTCTCTTTTTTTCCTTCTCCTCCTCCCTTTTGTCCTCCTTTATTTCTTCTTGTTAAATTTTGGATGTGAGCACGAGCTATGTAGCCACTAAACTGGAAATATATCTGTTCCAAGTCCATGTTCATTGCTACAACTTCTGCATCACAATGACCAGAATAGACTCAATTAACACCTCCGTTTTCAGCATCAATAGTCTCTTCAGTGCTGCATTCACACCTACAGTCAACACTACATGTAGAAATCAGTTTGCAAAAATGTTGATAAGGTTCTAAGTTGTTCAAAGAAAATTTAAGAAGAGCCAAATTGTGCTTTAATAGTGAAATAATCTACCTGTGTCTCTTATATTGGGTAGTCATTAAAACTTGTAGCATTCTGAAATAAGAAGTCCAGTCCTCTCACTTCATTATTCTTCCTTTCCTATTGAAGAACTGTGAAATGACAGTATTTATAGCAACTGTTGATTTAAGCCTTCAAATCTCTACCTCTAGGATTGATTGGACGCAGGCAAGGAGAATGACTCTTGTCACCTTGACACATGTCGATCTGGTTGCTTCTAGTTCAAGGGCCTCTTCTCTGAGGTCCTCCAAGGTGGCTGGTATCTATAGAGCAAAGTTGCCCATGCCCATGGGATTTAGGGATGCTAGTGCTTCATATGAGGAAGGGCCCATGAGTCCCTGTAGCAGGAAGCCACTCTTGTCTTGGCCTTTCTGGAGCTTCCTTGGCCCTGCCAATCACCACTTCAAATTGTGACTCCAAAGAGAAAGCATTCTTCAAGAGCCATGAAATCTTGCATCATATTTCTGTACCACTTGATTCAGATTGCTTCCCCCATGTTTATAAGAAAAGCCAGTAGATTTTGAAGTAGATTGTTCTGCCTGTCGGTTTTTCCAGTGTCTGAACAACTTTCCCTCATCTTCTTCCTTTTGCAGTCTTGAATTGGTACTTATGCCTGCTGTAACTGCTCTTCCCGATGGCAGAGTGGGACTTTGAGGCCTGCTGTCAATTTCCTTTAGCACAGAGATGCTATTTATTAAAAGAAATAGCCGAGGCCCTGAAGACCATTGGGCTTGGGACACTCAGTTACCCTTCTAGGATGTTCTGGAGATATCTTGAAAGAATTTGCAAAAAGAAAAGATATGGCCTCTTGGGCAATTAAGGAGGTTTCTTTTCTTTTTGAAAAAATTTGATGTACTGGAAATGGCACATGAGAATGCTTTTGTATAAAATGGTATGTATACTTCTCATTTTGGTGGTCAAGAACTGTTTTTGTGAAGAGTTAGTGATATCTCTGGACATTGTTTCCTTTCTTATAGTCATGTTGCCAACCAAGAACAGGTATGTTAGGTGGAACTTGGGGCAGAAGAACAGCTCAAAGGTCAAAGAATGCATTCTTCATGCAATTTCAGTTCCAAGTGCTCACCGAAGTGCGAGTATCAAAGATGTGATGATGGCTACAAAGCCGATGGTATTTATCACTTCTTGTTGCTTGGCATGGCTTTGGTAGCTGATGATAGACATCACTGGCCAAGCGTTTGCATGCAAATGCAGGGTA